>CM041780.1:36285599-36316885 GCA_023374045.1 Limonium bicolor | reverse complement strand
CCACCACATTAAAACAGCCGAGAGTTTGAACCAGGTATAGGTCCGGGACTTAGGTGAGGACAAGGTCCTGGACCACTCTAAAAATGGTGTATAAGCTTGGAAAATGTTAGGTAATGATGGGGATTGATAAGTAGTGATATTATAATGTTATTAAGGACATGTTTGGTGGGAATTAATGAAATTAAGTGGGTGAATAAGTATAAGAGACATGGAAATGATGTACTTAAAAGTCTAAGATAAAACTGTAAGGACTTAGTGAACATTAAATGGTGAACAATGTGGGTAAGTAGGTTAAGTAAGTTGGGAAGAGTTAAGTAACTAATAACCTAAAACTGAATGAATGTTTTAGGACTTGTGAATTGGGACCCGGGATGAGATTAAACAAGCAACCACTGACGGTGAACGGTACAGTTCTTCTTGTGACCTGCTTGCTAACGAGGTGTCCCTCGGCTTGTGTGCTATTTGTTTTTGTGTGATCACTAAACAAGATAAAGCATGCAACCGGAACATTATGTTTATTGTATTGTTGTGTGATGTTTGAAAACTAACACAACTTACTGTGTGAACTTACTAACCCACGTTTAGTAAGGAATTGAGTGAGACTAAGGAACGCTTCCTAATATAAGTTTGTTATAAACCGAAAGAGGTTAACCAACAAACATTGTCTTGAGACTTCTACTAACTGGAACTTAAGGGGGGAGTGAGGAACCCGGGACTGACTCCGGTCATGCATGCTAAGGAAAAGGGGTCGGTATCTATAGCAGATCCGACTTCCGCTTAAGGACTAGTCTTCGGACTAGTAGCCTAGGGTCGGTTGGCCGGCTCAGCTACATTGGACATCCAGTCCAAGGTAGGTGGCTTTAAGATGGCGTGGGGGGATCTAGCCTACATCCCCAACAATTTAAGAATGTTGTTTATTGCTGGTAAGTGTCCTGCTGCTGGCTAGGGTTAACTAAGCCCTACAAAAATAAATAACGAACTAAGGGTTAACCAGTTCCCAATGAGAGAACGGTTGGCATATATAAGATAAGGTTGAGATAAGTTGCAACCATTCCTTTTTAAAGGATGGTTTGTATTATAAGACTAAGATAAGCTACATCCATTCCTTTTTAAAGGATGGTTGTTTCTAAGGCTATGATAAGACTAAGATTGAGATAAGATAAGGATGGACTAAGATTAAGAGGAAACATAACTTAAGGAGTTAAATAATTAACTCTCTAATTAAGGGAACGCATTTAAGTCGTTCATCATGTTTGAACTTTGATTGTTCATATTTGGATTGTTGTTTACTGCACTTTCTATTATGTTATGCATCTAATCAACCTCCATGCTATCGACAATTAGTCGTCGTAGCCACGTTAGCTTGGGGGCCATGAGAGGAACGTACCAGCATTCGTGCTGACCCCCTTTGGGGGCTGTTTTTACTACACATGTGAACGTCAAGAGGCGGCCGTCACGAGAGTAAGATGGGGTACAAGCGTCTCGGGTTAAGTGTGGCCTACGAGTTGTGCATGTGCACTCGTATGACAATCTGAGTTAGTAAGATGTATAGGATGTGAGGGGATTGTAAGAAGGATATGTATTTGTTTAAGATTTGTATGTACTAATGTTCGGTATATTCTGTAGTCAGACCGTGGCAAGGTCCTGGAATGTATTTGAATCCGTTGCAGAGTTTATATATATGGTGATAAGTTTGTGATAACCACGATTGGATCGAGATGGGGTGTTACAACTTCCTTCTTGCATCCACATCCTCTGAAGCAGTAAATTCCTGGAACAGCTACAAACATACAAATTCTGCACCTCTTTGTATTTCCTCCAGTACTTGCGTCTCTAGGACTGCTGCATTTGGCACACCAGGTTGGAGGATGGACTGAAACACTTAATTCTAGAACCGGTAAGAAGTTCTATGCCTCACCTTCATTCCTTTCCTGTACTATACTTCTTATTTCCTCTCGTGTCTGCACCTCAGTCCACTCCGTTCACGGTAATTCTGCAACATCAAACAATAAACTAAATATACAAGTTCTGCACTAACCTTCATTCTCTTCCTGAATCTGCATTGTTGTAAGGAGCATACTCTACACATCTGCTGAGATAAATCATAACCTGCTGCAATCTCACGCACCAGACTGAACAGAGAGCTCTAACCAGTCCATTTCTAAAACGGTAATACGCTCCAACTTATGTTTTTCTTCTAGCAGTTAAGACATAGAAGTTCTGATTTTCTGTCTTTCTGTCACACCAGTAAGCAAGTGATGAACGTGAAAAAAATTAAACAGTAGCATAATACTGCTATAAATTACAACAATAGGAGGAATTGATTCCTGCTAATGCAGTGGAGGAAATGGGTAGAGTATAAAACCAACAAAGTCTACTGCAAAGGAATCCAAATTAGGAAAAAAAAACATAAAACTTTATAGTAGTAATCGTGTTCCTCTTCCTTCAAGCTGTTGTCATAATAACATACATATTCTGTTACACTCTCTCCACCAGCATCTCCATCTTATTCAATTACGGTAAATTTTGCAAACTGCATTTCATCCTCCACACTTCTTGGTGTTTCTTATATTTCTGCAAACAACCTACTGTTCGCTCTCCTATTCTATTCACGGTAATGGTAAGCAACTGGACGATTCAACCAACTATTCTCCTTTGACTTCCTCACTCTTTATTTTCACGGTAATACTGGAATAGAACTGCATATATATACTTGTTTGATATACCTTTCTATTTTCACGGTAATACTGGAACAGAACCGCATATATATATATATATATATACTTGTCTGATATTCCTTTCTATTTTCACGGTAATTGCAAAGGCTGGTGTTTCATTTACATATATAATATTGGGTTCAATGATAATTATTAGTAATAAATTACTATTACCAATTTAAAGTTTATACCAATTTAAAGTCTATTCACGGTAATTGCAATCAACTGGATGGTGCTAATCTACTGGATTCTGTAAACAGAACCTACTATTACCAATTTGATAGTCGAGGTTGTTAACTGAAAATTAAGTCTATTGAGTAAGTGAGGGTTTAGTAAAATTGTTTGGCGTTAATTTGGGTATTGGTGCTAATCTATTATTAATTTAGAGACATCATAATTTAGTTAATTGGCGTTAACATATATATATATATATATAAATATGTATGTATGTATGAGTCGTTAAATCAACAACTACTAATTTGAGAATTCATTAAGTTGTTATGTCATTTAGACAATTATAAATATGTATCATAAATAATACATGTGTATAAAGTATATACATTTAAGATTTTCAAGTAAATTAAAAGGAAATGAATATGAGGGATTATGGAATTAAACCTATGAGTTATATAGTTATAAAGAATTTAATAGTAACCAATAAATATTATTTATGGTTAAGTGGAGAATAACAAAATTATAAGAATATTATGTCCATGTGTGACATATAAATATTTTGGGGAAATTATGAAGTTGATATGTCATTAAGACAATTGTAAAACATGTAACAAAAATGGTACATGAATATATACTCATATACATTAAAGGATTTTAAAATAAATCAAGAGAAATAACAAATAAGTCATACATTAAATCATAAGGTAATTAAAAGAAATTACCATACCATATAAGTTTTATAAATTAAGAATACATGATTTGGAAATATAGAATACCTTAATTATTAATAAGGTTAAAAGGTTAAAGAAATTACCTAAGTACAAAGAAATAAACCTGTAACACCCCTACTACGCGCTTATCAACTAACCGAAATCGCAGTGGAAATAAACATCTAAACAATAACTAAACGGATTGGTGTTACACGCCGTTAACCACCCACGTGGCTAACAAGGCAGAATAAATACAAGTTGTACCGGTCTGATGAGCAGACTCCCGAGCATAGAACTAAAACCATAAAAACATAATATAGAATACCGAGTATTTACTTACATCCATCACTGTAAACTGTCACTGTAATGTAAACGTAATCCAAAATATAACGCCACGGGAGCACAGGCGCATCCCGGGCTCAACATCCAAAATGTACCAAAAGTATTTCATGACCTAAGATCTAAAGCCATTCCGCTTCTTCGATCCTCATCCTGCAAATAAATATGGAGCCCCCGAGGGGGTCAGCAACCCTTGGCTGGTATGGTTAACGCGCAGCCCATCGGCTACCGGGATACGCGCAACTACTTGTCATGATAACATGGCGTTGATTTTTAACACACAACATATATGGCATAGCAAGAATAATGCATAGCAACAACATCACACACAACATAACAAGAACGATTCCTTTTAGGAACCGAACCAACATAGTTAGATCACATGGAGAGCCTAAAGAATGTTGCCAAACTCATACTAAGCTCGTTACATAACTCGTTACCGCCCTGTTAGATTGAACGGATAACTTATTCCCAAGGTGCGTCGGATATAGTGATCCAAGCACACCAAACAAACATAGTATGCCCCTGTGGCCCGACGTGAGTCAGTAAAATAGCCTTGGTTAAGCTAAAGGGAAGGTTGAAAACCAAAAGAGAAGACAACCTTAACATACAAAGAGAATCGAACCGGTTATGACATCGACTCCCATACTCACACGCGTGGCCGGAACTACCGGACTCCTCACTTCCCCGGTTAACACTTGTTAGAAGTCCCATTGTTGGACTTAATCAACAAATTCACAAGCAAGTGTTTAGGTCATGTTAGACACACACACACACAAGGGAAATGAGACACATCTTTCCGATACAATAACTTAAACAACTGTAAACTCATTACATGCCTTAATCTTACAAGGTCATAAACACTCATAAAAACATACAACACACAAGCCGGTGTAAACCGGTAGGCAACAGACTACAAGAAAACCATACCGTACACCTGGAGATTGGCTAGCTCTTAAAACGATGCTCGTCTAATCCGTCGAACACTTCCGACTATCTAGATCCTATAACATAGTAGCCGGGCAGGTTAATAACTTAATTACCTCCCAAACATTCCGTTACCATATGTAACTCTCTTAATTAAACTTCCAACTATATACACATGTGTATATTTATATATAAGTCCTCAAAAGTCTATATATATATATATATATATATATATATATATATACAACATCATATCAACACTACAAATACGTTCCAACTTTAAATTGTATTAACTGTATCATTACAACCTCTAATTAATTGTTGCAGAATTTCGATCCTTCAATTATATATATATATATATATACTTATGTATTTGTCATAGGTTCCAATTTCTTACTTATATTACAGTAGTCATCTTGACAATTCATGTAACATTTACAATATATATAACATACTAACTCTCTTGGTTTGTTTATCTTACATATATACATGTTCTATCCTTTTTAAATACCAATTGTGTGTGTGTATATATATACGAGTATATATGTATATATGTTTATATATTTATTTATATCTCCTTAATTCAAATACTTGTCAAGGTTATAATTCTTCTCCTTCATCATATTGTACTTGTAATACATAAGTGTTATTAATTGCTAATACCCTTAATGGTGTTTTATTATTTAGCCAAGCAATTTCCAACCTTACAATCTGAATTCAATTATAATATATCGTATAATTTAATTCCTCTATTATTTAGTACAAAGTTCTAATCCTCTAATTACATATACGCATACGTATTCATACATTATATATACCTCATCTCATAAATTAATATTAATTTAACACTTATGACTTAAAACCAAATTTTATAAAACAATATTTTAATTATGTTAACCCACCAGTTGATCCCTTAACATAATCCTTTAACCTCCTTTACAACTTACCAATTTAATGTCTAATTATTTATGGTTAGCCCAAATCAATATCCTAATTTTTGTATCCAATTCTAACTTGGACATATATATATATATATATATATATATATATATATATATATATATATGTTATACCCAAAATTTGACCCCCTGGTTAGGGTCTACGAGGTACTGGTGTTGTGAGAGGCATTTTAATCAAGCGGTGAGGGATCCCGGCCCGATCGGCACGTTCCATGGCATGGGGAGCAGCTTCGTCACTTTCAGGGGCGTTTTGGTAATCTTTAAAGGCTCCTAAGACCTCTTGTAAGCTTTCTCTCTCCTCCAAAGGATGCCCAAATCAGCTTGAAACGCTTTGATATTTTAACCCATGATAGAGGATGACATTTTAAGCATAATGGCGTTGGAATTTTGATTTTTCGAATTTCCAATAATTTTCTAGCAATTTCTGACTGAATCTGACGAGAAATTCAATTTAAAATATTCCAACATTTAAAAAATCCGATTCCACTTCAGAAAATTCATAATTTCCATCCTTGACACGTGGTTAAAATTTCACAGGAAAATTCCTTTGGGAAGTCACTTAACTAAAATATCAAAAAATCTTACTTTTACTAGATTTTCTTTATCTTTAAGAAAGTCTATATAAGGGGATAGGTTTTTGGATAAAATCAGAACCTCATATGCTCAAGAACCGTAGAGAATCAGAAAACACAGCCTCCTCACTCTCTCTCACGTTTTCCAACACCCGGCCATCCAAATCATACCGAAAATCCCCCGAAATCACCATCTAAACACGTTTTCCAATCCCCAAAGCATCAATAGTCATCAAAACCTCACAAAAACACCACCAAAACGTGAAGAAACAACCAACAACCAGAAGCTTGGGTCGAAATCCTCTCGGGTCTGCCATCAACGGAGCACTCGACGAATCCCGGTGTGAAGAAACATTGTGAATCCGAAGGTAAAACAGGTAGAAACTCCACTTCCCTAATTCTCCACGGTATTATCTGTCTTGCCTCAAAATTTGGGCTCAAACTAACCTTCGTACGCTTCTGTATTGCTGTTTATTCAAGCTTCTGTCCAATAACTTGTTTACCAAGTTTCGTGCATAATTCGAATTCAAATTGAGAACTTTCGATCACTAACGCATTGTACATCTTTCAGGCTACACACCCATAAAATTTGAGCCAAAAACACCTTCGGGAACAGCCTTAACGCCGCCGTCCGAGGGCGGTCCGCACCCACGGACGTCATGTCCGGGGTCCCGGACTCCTTGTCCGTAAGCCCGGACGCCCACGGACGGCGGCGAGTTTTTTTAAATTTTAAAAATTTAGGTTTTTCTAATAATGTCCGGGCCCACGGACGGCCTGTCCGTGGCCCCGGACTTTACAGTTTTCTGTTTTCTTTTTAATTCGACTTTTATTTTTCATATAGGTTAACTAGGGTCCGTGGTCTCGGACATTAGGTCCGTGGCCACGGACGGAAACAAAATTTGACCTAATTCTGCCTCCGAAACCCAAGTTTAGGTAATTTTAATTTCCACTTTAATTTTCTGTCAAAAAATGCTAAAAAACACAAAAAACAGAAGCGCGCACCTAGGTTAAAAAACAACTTTGTAGAAAGTCGTGATTAAACCAAGTAGAGGAAAAATGACCTAGGAGGGGTAATGAAAGTAATTGAACCCTAATTAAGTCGAATATCAAGCCCCCGAACCCGAACTCTCCTTTCCTAATTTAATCTAGGTCAAAATTAGGTGGCGACTCATAATAGGTTCCAGTGAGCTAGCCTAGGATTTAATAATTATTGTTATATGACATAGTTATTAATCTTAGACTATAAGTGGACCTAAAACCCGGTTAGATCCTAATCAACTTTAATCAACATAGGATAGGGTTTAAAATCGAGGCTCACAGACTGGCGACTCTGCTGGGGATAAATTCTTAATTTTAACTTGTTTAATTTTAAGAAAGAGGGCTTAACTTGAAAAGTTGTTTATTTATGGCTTTGATTACTTTGTTGTTTACTTTCGTGCGCACTTTAAATTTTTGCACCCCTGCATCATATGAGAGCGAGGGTCCACCTAAACTGATTTCATCCCGGGACCCGTTTGAGGGTCCCCTGTCAGGGACTCACACCTTTTAGGTGATGTGAATAAGCGGGGGAAAAAAGGAGGATGTCGTCTAACCACATCCCCTTAATACCTGGGCCTTAGCCCCAAGCGTTTTCCTGGCAGTGTCCTTACCTAGCCCATTGTTTGGTTAGTCAAAGACCCGGCCGCAGACGCACACCTTCAGGTGATGTGAAAAAGTGGGGAAGCCCAAAGAGAATAGCGTGTAAGCCCTATTCCTTTGAGGTGACCTGGGCCCATGCCCCAAGCACCTCTCCGGATCGATCCATACCCAGTTTGATTTAAACGCCAAGTGAGGACATGTTGAATTTGTGTGGGCCTTGTTTGCTTGTATGATCGGCCCACTACCCAGCCTAGAGATTGATAGGAACTTCTCCTACATCAACCTAGCCCGACCCGAATTGGCGGCTCTGCTTGTTTGCGGCCTAGAGGTCCTGTTTGGTTTAATATGTGAGTCATTCGGGCTTCGGCCCAAAAGCTTAGACTTAGGTGATTTCTCTTCTGGCCCAATTTGAATTATCCCATTAGTTCTAGGCCCAAAAAAAAGAAATCCACCTGAACTTGAAATAACCCACAAGTTCTGAAAATAAAATCTTTTTCTGCTTAGCAACCATCTTCTCTGGCCCAAAGAAAGTTAGGCCCATTTGTGATTTAGGGACCATTCCAGCCCATGTGCTTTACTCCAGGCCCAAACACATTCCGGCCCAAGGGCTTATTCTAGTCTAGGTAGACTTCTATTTCGGGCCCTGGTCCAAAACCCTAGATCTAGGTGTTATCTCTCAGGCCCAATCAAAGCCATCTGTTTACATTTCAGTCCAAATTCCAGTTCGTAGTCTGAGAGATACTCCAGCCCAAACACCTCATTCTCTAGGTATCCTGGCCCACTCGCTTACAGCCTAAGTCTGTTTTGATCTATCTCGTGAAGCGTCATTCTCACCTTAGTATCTTTCAGCCCACTTCCTTTTGTTAGCTAATAATGGACACCTTGAACACAGGTAGACTCAAGTCCTAAGTGCGGTCCAATCGACATGGAAGCCCAGCTCGCAATTTTGGAACAAAAGCACATGGCCACCATTGAAGCCATGGAGCAGAGGCATAGTGCTGCCATGGACGCCGTGGAATCTAACTACGTTGCTGTTATCGAAGAGTTGAAAACAAAGGCGCTTTCCCTCGAGTCCGAACGTCAAGCTCGGGATGAGTTAGTGGACAGGCTTCTCAACACCCTTTATGATTGCATTGAAGTTGGCTCCATTAGGGTCCAAGGATCGGAGGAGAATGTCAAAGAAATTGCTACAGAACTTGGAAAGTGATCAGACAACCAGGAGCAACAGCTTGCATCCAAAGTTGCACCCGGAAAAGGTCTAGGCAGCATGAGGCGAATGCCGGTCAAAGAGAACCAGGTTGGATCATTGGAGCAGTAGGGCCACCCCGACAGAGCTCCCGTCGGAGAGAATTTTCAGACATTGGCCAACCATTAAGCCAGACATTTGCAATGCTCCAGGAACGAAACATGCTACAGCCTCTCACTCCCCGACCTGGGGACCCTCAAAAAGGAAGGAATCTAAGTCAGTTCTGTTGGTACCACCAATTACCCGGCCATGATACCAATGATTGCAAGGCTTTGAGACACGCAATCCAAGATCTCATCGATCAAGGGCATCAATTTCAAGGACATGGAAGTGTAGGTAGGGCATCCATGCCCGAGTCTTATTAGAGTTTGTAGTCTTTAAGTACTGTTTTGCTTTTCAATTAGGTAGATTTCCTTTTATTAGTCACCTTTTGGCTTTTGTAGTAGTTGGTCCCCTTTACTATTCTTGGTGGCTCTCCCGAGTTTGTAGTTTCCAACGTTATTTTTACATTGAATAATACATGGTTCCATTTTCACAATTTCCATGCAAAGCAATTTCCGTTCATTTAAAAAAAAACAAAAAAAAAAACCTCATCGCTTCGTCCATACTCACTACAGCTCCTCGTACAAAAACCACCCTCATCATATGCATCCCATGCGTCTCACCAATCCGTTTTCTCAACATTTCGCCAAATACACAAAGCCAAAAATTGTTGCTGCAAGATCACCCATCACCTCTTCACAAGAGTACCCCACCATTGTTCACCACCACACATGCAATCACCCTCCACAAAATAGCTTGGGCATTCTAAGGTTTATTAAGTACACCCCACAACAATACTGGGGGCAATCTGAGTTAAGGAACGATAATGTTTAAATGTGCAAACAAGTCTCTGAGTGAACGTCTCGCGAGAGTGCCTTGAGCGGTAAAACCAAGAGCGAAAGAGCGTGTCATTTTTACACGACTCCAGGGAGGCCACATTCAAAGGTGAGGTAAACGGCATGACTCCGACCGAAGGAGATAATTTGTAAATTTACGCTTAAACCTGTGAAAAGTAACAATGAACAGATACACAACTATTAGGGATGACGAAGCACCTAGGTACAGCACCACACAGCCAAAAAGCTTGTGAACCCTGACATTACACCCTAGGCACCCCCGCTGAGCTTTTCATATATGACCTCTTTTACAACACTACAAGCTCCACAAATAAGCCAGCCAGTGATGAATAACCGACCCGGTGACCAAAGGAAGCAAGGAGCCCGACTGCCGAACAACAACTTCACAAGTCCAAAGAAGCAAAATTGCTACCAGCATGACGAAGCGATCCGCAAATGGTCCCAAAGTGACACAGGATCCAAACGTGCTAACATCAAGAACAGCCCTCGAAGTTCAAAACCGGGAAACACAAGAACCCCGAAGGAAAGGAGATTCAAAGAAGGGCAAACTTGAAAAGCCTCAAAGAAATCCAAAATCGGAAAAAAGAAAGAAGATGCAAGGAACAACCCAAAAGTTCCAAGTCCCAAGCGAAGTCATCACGAAGTAGCCAAATGACTTCAAGGCAAAGAAGACAAGTCCGAGAGACGGTGCAAGTTGCAGCTTTGGTCACCCTTAAAGCTCCACATATCTTAAACATCCCTCCATAACCCTGTTGTCATTCATCACACCCCATAGCCACGTTATAAGCTTAAAAGACTTCCGACCTAGTAGTTGTGTATCCAATCACGTGAAAGTAACAGGTTGAACGCGTAAATCTAACAAATGTCAAATTCAATGGTCGAGATGTTTTGTCCAAAAGGAGAACATGAGTGCAAGCATTAAACACTTTGAGTGTAGGATAGAAAGCACCACAACAAGATAAACCTTGACCTTGTGAGAATGAGATTTGTTTTGCACAATTAATCAAAGAAAATACTGGGGGCAATCGATCGTTCCGATCGATTGCCAAAAATTCCAAAGAACTCAGATTGCCTTAAAATACTGAGGGCAATTGTTGGTCCCAACAATTGCAACAATGACACCGATTGAGGCCCAAAAGCCAGAAACCCAAAGGATTCAAACCCTTCTCATACCACGCAGGCCCGTCCTAAGCCCGTTCTCCACATCAAATTCCCTCAGGCCCGTCCTCCACATCAAAATTCCCTCAGGCCCGTCCTAAGCCCTATCTTCACACTCAAACATTCATAGGCCCATCATGAGCCCCACCATCTCCAGATTTGACATAAACCCTAATCCTTCTACATCCATTTAGACCCATCATACATTTTACTCACTTTCACTTAGATCCATCCTTAGGCTCGTCATAAGACCTAGATCCGTCCTTAGGCTCGTCATAAGACCTAGAACCATTTTAGGCTCGCCATAAGACCTAGAACCATTTTTAGGCTCGCCATAAGACCTAGCTGCATTCCCTTAGGCTCGTAGTAAGACCTAGTTGCATCCCTTAGGCTCGTCATAAGACCTAGAACCATTTTTAGGCTCGCCATAAGACCTAGAACCGTTTTTAGGCTCGCCATAAGACCTAGCTGCGTTCCCTTAGGCTCGTAGTAAGACCTAGTTGCATCCCTTAGGCTCGTCATAAGACCTAGAACCATTTTAGGCTCGCCATAAGACCTAGAACCATTTTTAGGCTCGCCATAAGACCTAGCTGCATTCCCTTAGGCTCGTAGTAAGACCTAGCGTTACCCTTTAGCTTACCCACTCTTATCAACACATTGCATTCATCTCATTCACATAGGCTCGTCGTAAGACCTAGTTGCATTATCCAGGCGCGTCACAAGACCTGGCGACAGAAAAGTTGGCGAGGTGATGGCAATAAATCCTCCTTTCGCGATGTCAACTTATTTTCGGGATCAACGAATGGTGGGCAAAGGCAATAAGTCCCCAAGGTTTTTACCAGGAGTTATCCCTGCACACCGGCTTGGGGGGCGATGGCAATAAGTCCACATTGGGTCCAGCCAGGAGCATTGGCACGGGTTTCGGTCCCCAGAAGCATCCGAGCATTATCATCAGCATCATCAACATCATCATCATCATCAACATCATCAACATCATCAGCATCATCAACATTATCAGCATCATTAGCATCATCAACATCTCAGCATTTTTGCATTTGCATACCACCCAGTTGTCACATTTTAGGTTGTCAACGCCTTAGAATCGCTTGACACTATCTCATTTTCACATTTTAGGTTGTCAACGCCTTAGAATCGCTTGACACTATCTCGTTTTCACATTTTAGGTTGTCAACGCCTTAGAATCGCTTGACACTATCTCGTTTTCACACTTTAGGTTGTCAACGCCTTAGAATCGCTTGACATCATCACATTCATTATAGGTAGTCAACGCCTTAGAATCGCTTGACATCATCACATTCATTATAGGTAGTCAACGCCTTAGAATCGCTTGACATCATCTCATTCGTCATAGGTAGTCAACGCCTTAGAACCGCTTGACAGCATCTCATTCATTGCAGGTAGTCAGCGCCTTAGAATAGCTCGACACAACTTATCAGTTTTCTGATAACATGCAGGGTCTTGGAAACATTTGAAATTTTGGGGTATCACTCAGGCATCAACTAGCCTTCTCACTTTCATTACAAAGTCTAGTTGACGGGGGGCAATCTGTTATACCCAAAATTTTGACCCCCTGGTTAGGGTCTACGAGGTACTGGTGTTGTGAGAGGCATTTTAATCAAGCGGTGAGGGATCCCGGCCCGATCGGCACGTTCCATGGCATGGGGAGCAGCTTCGTCACTTTCAGGGGCGTTTTGGTAATCTTTAAAGGCTCCTAAGACCTCTTGTAAGCTTTCTCTCTCCTCCAAAGGATGCCCAAATCAGCTTGAAACGCTTTGATATTTTAACCCATGATAGAGGATGACATTTTAAGCATAATGGCGTTGGAATTTTGATTTTTCGAATTTCCAATAATTTTCTAGCAATTTCTGACTGAATCTGACGAGAAATTCAATTTAAAAATATTCCAACATTTAAAAAATCCGATTCCACTTCAGAAAATTCATAATTTCCATCCTTGACACGTGGTTAAAATTTCACAGGAAAATTCCTTTGGGAAGTCACTTAACTAAAATATCAAAAAATCTTACTTTTACTAGATTTTCTTTATCTTTAAGAAAGTCTATATAAGGGGATAGGTTTTTGGATAAAATCAGAACCTCATATGCTCAAGAACCGTAGAGAATCAGAAAACACAGCCTCCTCACTCTCTCTCACGTTTTCCAACACCCGGCCATCCAAATCATACCGAAAATCCCCCGAAATCACCATCTAAACACGTTTTCCAATCCCCAAAGCATCAATAGTCATCAAAACCTCACAAAAACACCACCAAAACGTGAAGAACAGCAACCAACAACCAGAAGCTTGGGTCGAAATCCTCTCGGGTCTGCCATCAACGGAGCACTCGACGAATCCCGGTGTGAAGAAACATTGTGAATCCGAAGGTAAAACAGGTAGAAACTCCACTTCCCTAATTCTCCACGGTATTATCTGTCTTGCCTCAAAATTTGGGCTCAAACTAACCTTCGTACGCTTCTGTATTGCTGTTTATTCAAGCTTCTGTCCAATAACTTGTTTACCAAGTTTCGTGCATAATTCGAATTCAAATTGAGAACTTTCGATCACTAACGCATTGTACATCTTTCAGGCTACACACCCATAAAATTTGAGCCAAAAACACCTTCGGGAACAGCCTTAACGCCGCCGTCCGAGGGCGGTCCGCACCCACGGACGTCATGTCCGGGGTCCCGGACTCCTTGTCCGTAAGCCCGGACGCCCACGGACGGCGGCGAGTTTTTTTTAAATTTTAAAAATTTAGGTTTTTCTAATAATGTCCGGGCCCACGGACGGCCTGTCCGTGGCCCCGGACTTTACAATTTTCTGTTTTCTTTTTAATTCGACTTTTATTTTTCATATAGGTTAACTAGGGTCCGTGGTCTCGGACATTAGGTCCGTGGCCACGGACGGAAACAAAATTTGACCTAATTCTGCCTCCGAAACCCAAGTTTAGGTAATTTTAATTTCCACTTTAATTTTCTGTCAAAAAATGCTAAAAAACACAAAAAACAGAAGCGCGCACCTAGGTTAAAAAACAACTTTGTAGAAAGCCGTGATTAAACCAAGTAGAGGAAAAACGACCTAGGAGGGGTAATGAAAGTAATTGAACCCTAATTAAGTCGAATATCAAGCCCCCGAACCCGAACTCTCCTTTCCTAATTTAATCTAGGTCAAAATTAGGTGGCGACTCATAATAGGTTCCAGTGAGCTAGCCTAGGATTTAATAATTATTGTTATATGACATAGTTATTAATCTTAGACTATAAGTGGACCTAAAACCCGGTTAGATCCTAATCAACTTTAATCAACATAGGATAGGGTTTAAAATCGAGGCTCACAATATATATATATATATATATATATATATGGTCAAAGGACTAGAAGCCCCGTTTGATTTATCCTAACTAACAATTGCTCATTCTCCATCATTATTGTGGGCTACTCCTTTCTAAGCCCAACTTAATTTAACTAACCCTAAATCACATTTGGGCTAGTCAATACCCCAATTCGATTTTGACTGACTCAATTCAATATTGACCAGTTTAAATTTGATTTCCAAATTCACCTTAAACCCTTAACTTTCCAGAAATTTACAAAATGAATCCAAACTTTTCTAATTCACCATTTTTTCCCCACAATTTTATTTAAAAATACATTTTCACACATGAATTTCTCGAATTCATGTTTTTACCCTTAATTTTCGAACACTAATTCCTTCATAATCCTAGATTAACCAATAATTCAACAAAACAGTGATCAACTTTCTATTACGTACAATCCCTAAACTAAATACCGAACCTCGTCTCTTTTACTTTAATCTTAATCATCTTCCCTATTTGATTTCAACCTCAAAAACACATAATCTTCTTGCAATTGCCGGTACCCTAAACCGTTTTTTTTTATTTTGGGTTCCAATTTGCTGTAAAAAAAAACAACATAGTTTCGCACTGGGAAGTCCATATACAAAATGTCCAGCACCGTACAAAGTTCACAAGTGGATTCGGTTATAACTTCCCGAAAATCAGAGAAGAAGAAGTGGATAGTTTCTATCCTAATTTCATTTCGAATCTAACTAGAAATCTGACAGAAAAGGAAAGAAAACGAAAAACTAAATCTGCTGATATACACCTTTGAAAACTCAGAAGCGACTGGCTCTGAATTCGGGCACCTTCTTCTCTCGATTGTACGTGGTTCTCCCCAGCTTCAGCCTTGGTCTTCTGTTGGCGCAACACCAAGAGAAATAGGAACCGGCTTGGACTCTTGTTTGTCGCTGTTATACCCAAAATTTCAACCCCCCCGGAGTAGTCTCTAAGGCATACGTGTTACAAAGGGCAAAAGGGGTCAAAAAACACCAAGGCGGGATTTTCCAAGGACATTATCGGGATTTTCTATTTTTATATGACTTGTTCATTATCTCCAAACACTTCCAAATATCATAGTATTATAAAAGGTATTTCATGATTCTCTGATAATATTTATTCTGGAAATTTAGCTTTAATTCATATTATAAGCTAATTTCTTTAATTAACACATGAAATAACCTCAAAATAGAAATAATAAAAGGTTTCCAAAATTAAAATAAAATTGTCACATGGTTAGCATGACTACATACAGTCATAAACCTGAAATTATTTTATTTGGTACCTTAGCCCAAAATTTAAAAGAGAAAATTGCAATTTTCTCTCTCCTATGGAAAATACCGAAATTAAAACAAAACGTCATGAAATTTTAACACAAGATAGAGGATGTTTATTAGAGACTAATGCCGTTGGAATTTCGTTATTTCGACTTTCCAATAATAAGTTATGAATTATGGGAGATTCCAGATTGCAAGATTTTTATCTAATCGGTTATTTATCAAAATAACCCGATTCAACTCTCAAAATTCTTAAAAATCATCCTTTATCTTCAGTTAAAATTTCATAATTTATCTCGGCCTGAAACATATTTTACAAAATCAGATTCCCTTAGAGCACGAAATCAGCGTTTTAGATAAAGATCTTGCTCTATCAATTTGACCATGTCTTTCTATAAAAGGACCCCCAAAAAATGAACTAGGGCAGAGGAGATCATCCCCAAAGTCAGAGAACTCAGCCGTCAACCTACTTCCAACGTTTTTGCAACCCCGAGCCTCGAATCTATACCGAAATCATCCCGAAATCACCAAAAAACACATTCCTTCTTCTCCCATTGAGATTCCTAGCACCAAAACACAAAAAATACAGAAGCAAACCGTGGCTAACAATACAAGGAAGAAGGAGCCAGAAGCTTGGGTCAAAGTCGAACCGGATTGGCCATCAACGAAGCTCTCGAAGATTCCCGACGTGAAGGAACAATCAAATCCCAAGTCAAAACAGGTTGGAATTTGACTTCCTTAACCCCTCTGATCAGAATACACTTATGTGTGAAATTTCTAATCGAATTGACTTTTTATTGCTTCTGAATTAAGGTTTGTTTGTGTTTCTGTCTAATAACTTGTTAACTAAGTTTCGAATTAATTTTGACTTCAAATTGAATTCTTTCAATCACTAACGTCTTGTACATCTTTCAGGCTACACACCCATAAAATTTGAGCCAAAAACACCTTCGGGAACAGCCTCAACGCCGCCGTCCGAGGGCGGTCCGCACCCACGGACGTCATGTCCGGGGTCCCGGACTCCCTGTCCGTAAGCCCGGACGCCCACGGACGGCGGCGGGATTTTAAAAAATTCAAAATTTAGGTTTTCTAATAATGTCGGGCCCACGGAAAGCCTGTCCGTGGCCCCGGACTTTGCAATTTTTTGTTTTCCTTTAATTTCGACTCTTCTGTATAATTAGGTTAACTGGGTCCGTGGTCTCGGACATGGGGTCCGTGGCTACGGACGTAAGCAAAATTCGACCTAATTCTGCCTCCGAAACCCTAGTTTAGGTAGCTTTTAAGTTCACTTTAATTTTCTGTCAAAAAATGCTAAAAAACACAAAACAGAAGCTCGCGCACTTAGGTTAAAACGACTCGTAATAAGCCGTAAATAAACCAAGTAGAGGAAAAACGACCTAGGAAGTAATGAAAGTAATTGAACCCTAAATAAGTCGAATATCAAGCCCCCGAACCCGAACTCTCCTTTCCTAATTTGATCTAGGTTAAAATTAGGTGGCGACTCAATAATAGGTTCCAGTGAGCTAGCTTAGGTTTTAATAATTATTGTTTTTATGACATAGTTATTAATCTTAGGTTATAAGTGGACCTAAAACCCGACTAGATCCCAATCAACTTAAGCACATAGGATAGGGTTTAAAATCGAGGCTCACAGACTGGCGACTCTGCTGGGGACAAACTCTTAATTTTAACTTGTTTAATTTTAAGAAAGAGGGCTTAACTCGAAAATTTATTTATGGCTTTATTACTTTGTTTGTTTACTTTTTTGCGCACTTTAATTTCTGCACCTTTGCATCATGTGAGAGCGAGGGTCCATGCAAACCGATTTTACCCCGGGACCTGTTTGAGGGTCCCCTGTCAGGGACTCACACCTTTTAGGTGATGTGAATAAGTGGGGGAAAAGAGGAGGGTGTCGTCTAACCACACCCCTTAATACCTGGGCTTTAGCCCCAAGCATTTTCCTGGCAGTATCCTTACCTAGCCCATTGTTTGGTCAGTCAAAGACCCGACCGTAGACGCACACCTTCAGGTGATGTGAAAAGAGTGGGGAAGCCCAAGGAGAATAGCGTGCAAGCCCTATTCCTTTGAGGTGACCTGGGCCCAGGCCCCAAGCACCTCTCCGGATCGATCCATACCCGGTTTGATTTAAACGTCTAGTGAGGACATGTTGAATTTGTGTGGGCCTTGTTTGCTCGTATGATCGGCCCATTACCCAGCCTAGAGATTGATAGGAACTTCTCCTACATTAACCTAGCCCAACCCGAATTGGCGGCTCTGCTTGTTTGCGGCCTAGAGGTCCTGTTTGGTTTAATATGTGAGTCATTCGGGCTTCGGCCCAAAAGCTTAGACTTAGGTTATTTCTCTTCTGGCCCAATTTGAATTATGCAATCAGTTCTAGGCCCATAAAAAAGAAATCCACCTGAACTTAAAATAACCCACAAGTTATGAAAGTAAAATCTTTTTCTGCTTAGCAACCATCTTCTCTGGCCCAAAGAAAGTTGGGCCCATTTGTGATTTAGGGACCATTCCAGCCTATGTGCTTTACTCCAGGCCCAAACACATTCCGGCCAAGGGCTCATTCTAGACTAGGTAGACTTCTTATTCGGGCCCTAGCCCCAAACCCTAGATCTAGGTGTCACCTCTCAGGCCCAATCAAAGCCATCTGTTTAGGATTTAGTCCAAGTTCCAGTTCATAGTCTGAAAGATACTCCAGCCTAGACATTCTCTGGGTATCCTGGCCCACTCGCTTTCAGCATAAGTCTGCTTCGATCTATCTTGTGAAGCGTCATGTTTCAGCCCACTTCCTTTGGTTAGCTAATAATGGACACCTTGGACACAGGTAGACTCAAGTCCTAAGTGCGGTCCAATTGACATGGAAGCCCAGCTCGCAATTTTGGAACAAAAGCACATGGCCACCGTTGAAGCTATGGAGCAGAGGCATAGTGCTGCCATGGACGCTGTGGAATCTAACTACGTTGCTGTTATCGAAGAGTTGAAAGCAAAGGCTCTTTCCCTCGAGTCCGAACGTCAAGCTCGGGATGAGTTGGTGGACAGGCTTCTCAACACCCTTTTTGACTGCATTGAAGTTGGCTCCATTAGGGTCCGAGGATCGAAGGAGAATGTCAAAGAAATTGCTACAAAACTCAGGAAAGTGATTAGGCAACCAGGAGCAGCAACTTGCATCCAAAGCTGCACCCGCAAGAGGACCAGGCAACATGAGGAAGACAGTGATCGACAGTCAAGAGGACCTGGTTGGAGCGTTGGGACAGTAGAACCGCCCCGACGGAATTCTCGACAAAGAGAGTTTACAGATATCGGTCGAACACCAAGACAAGCACTTGAAGAGCTTCGAGGAAGATATCCGATGCAACCGCTCGCCCTGAGGCCAGGAACTACTCATTTGGGGAAGGATTTTACTCAATTTTGTTACTTCCATCAGCTGCCCGGTCACGACACTGACCACTGCAGGGCTCCAATTCTGAGAACATGGTGGAGAGCGCAGAGCACGCGTGCCCAAGCATCATCAGAAATGTTGTTTTAGTGTTTTTCTCATTAAATGCATTTCTTTTCTTGATTAGTTGTCTTTCAACTTTTGTAGTAGTTAGTTCCCTTGATCATTTTCGGTAGTTTTCTTAAGTTTGTAATTTCCAACATTATTCTTTTTGTTGAATAAAACATAGTTCCATTTTCTTAATTTTTGTACAAAGCATTATTCAAAAAACTAAAAAAGAGCACTCACGTCTTTCAAGGATCACGAGGTAATCATTTTCTGACTATGCAATGGGATACAAAGACTTGCATTTTGTTTCTGAAAATTTGGACATGCCTAGCCAAACACCACAACTCACAACCCACAAAGAGGTTCAAGGTCCACATTTATCGAATTGTTGTCACAGACCCCAAAATCAATACTGGGGGCAATCTAAGTTTAAGTTCGTCGTCTTTTATCTTTTGTTTAAATGTGCGAACGAGTTTCCAAGTGAAAATCTCACGAGAGTGTCTAGAGTGGAAAAACCATGAGTGAATGAGCGTGTCATTTTTACACGACTCCGGTGAGACCACGTTCAAAGGTGAGGTAAACGGCATAACACCGACCGAAGGAGATAATTTGTAAATTTACTCTTAGATCTGCGAAAAGTAACAAAGAATGGATACACAACTATCAGGAATGACGAAGCACCTAGGGGCAACACCACATAGCCAAAAGCTTGTAAACCCTGACATTAAACCCTAGGCACCCCCGCTGAGCCTTTCATATATCCCTTTTCGATAATATGAACACCACAAAATAACCCAGCCAATGATGAAAGTCCGACCCGGTGACCGAAGGGAGCGAGGAGTCAAACTCTCAGATAACGTTCTCATCAGTCCAAAGAAGCAACGCCGCTATCAGCATGACGAAGCGATCCGCCAAATGGTCCCAGAGTGACAGATCTAAAAGAGCTCACATCAAAACAGTTCTTGAAGCCCAAAACCGGGAAACACAAGAACCCCGAAGGCAAAGTCCAGAAAGGATAAAACAAAAAGGCAAACCCGAAGTGCCTTGAATAAATCCAAATGACAAAAAGGGAAATGGTGTAGAGGACAACTTCAAAAGTCCAGGTCCAGAAGCTCGAAAAAAAACGTCAACATGAAGCAGCTAGACGACTTCAAGACAAGAAAGATGAATCTGAGAGAAGACACAAGTTGCAGCTTCGGTCATCCATTTAAGCTCCACATACCTCAAATATCCCTCCATGATCCCATCGTCCTTCATCACACCCTATGGCCACGTTATAAGCTTTAAAGACTTCCGACTTGATAGTTGTGTATCTAATCACGTGAAAGTAACAGATCGAATGCGTAAATCCACCAAATGTCAAATTCAATGGTCTAGAAGTTGTGACCGTGAGCAAAAAACAGGTACAAGCATCAAACACACTGAGCGTAGGTTAGGAAGCGCCATATCGAAACATAAGCCATGACCCTGTGAGGACGTGATTTGTTCGCGCGTTTAATCAAAGAAAGTACTGGGGGCAATCGATCGTTCCGATCGATTGCCATGAACTCTAGCTCAGATTGTCCTAAGAAAAATACTGGGGGCAATTGTTGGTTCCAACAATTGCCATGTCAACACCAATTAAAACCCAAAGCTTGAGCACCACCATACCACCACAGGCACACATAAGCCCTTATCCCCCCACACACACTCTCAAGCCCGCCATTGGCCTTATTTCCACAAGAACATCAGGCCCGTCATAACCCTGACCACCATCTAAAATCACAACCCAATCCCAGGTCTATCACAAATCTTGAACACCGGCAAAAACCTTTAGCACCACAACAAACACCACACACTTCCACCAACGACATGTTCATTTTCTTAAGAAACAAATTGCAGATATGAAATTTTTAGTCAGGAAATGATCATTTCACTTTCCTTTTTCAGCAGAGTTTTCTCAAGCGTTGCCATGTTTGGCACATTTTTCAACAGTTTCCTGTTTTGAAAGTTTATCTTTCATATATTTTGATTGCATACATCTTATCATCATTGCCATGTTTGGCACTCCAGTAATCAGTCCTCATCGTTTGCATGAGACCATTATCTTTCCGACTCATTTTTAGTTCGAGACCCAGAATCAGTGCGAAATCCAGCTTTTTCTTTATCCGTTTAGTACGAGACTTCAGTGTGAGACCATGCATCTTTATCAGTGCGAGACCATCATTTTTTTTAGTGCGAGACCAATGCGAGACCCATCATCTTCATCAGTGCGAGACCCTGCATTTTCATCATCCAGTGCGAGACCAGTACGAGACCTAGTGCGAGACAAATACGAGACAGAGCGTGATCTAAGTTGGCGGGGCAGAGGCAATAAGTCCCCATCTTCATGTCAATTTCTTGGGAAAAACAACTAGTGGGCAGTGGCAATAAGTCCCCTTGGTAATCTAGAAGTTATCCCAGCACCTCAGCTGGTGGGCAGAGGCAATAAGTCCCCATAGTATACCAGCAAGGGGCGTTGGAACGGGTTTCGGTCCCCAGAAGCATCCGGACATCATTTTCATATCATCCATATCATTTGCATTTGCATCATCTTCATCATCTACATTTGCATCACTTTCATTTGCATCATGTTCATATCATTCATCTGCATTATCCAGGCGCGTCACAAGACCTGGCAACAGAAAAGTTGGCGAGGTGATGGCAATAAATCCTCCTATGCGATGTCAACTTATTTTGGGATCAACGAGTGGTGGGCGATGGCAATAAGTCCACAGGGTTTTTACCAGGAGTTATCCCTGCACACCGGCTTGGGGGGCGATGACAATAAGTCCACATTGGGTCCAGCCAGGAGCACTGACACGGGTTTCGGTCCCCAAAAGCATCCGAGCATCATCAGCATTCCTGCATCTACACATTACTTCATCTTTTAGGTTGTCAACGCCTTAGAATCGCTTGACATTTCTTCATCTTTCAGGTAGTCAATGCCTTAGAATCGCTTGACATTATCATTTTCAGGTAGTCAACGCCTTAGAATAGCTTGGCATCATTGACATCATTTTCAGGTAGTCAACGCCTTAGAATAGATTGACAAAATTTTCATCATCTTTAGGTAGTCAGCGCCTTAGAATAGCTCGACAACATATCATCATTTCAGATAGTTGGCGCCTTCGAATAGTTCAACAATCTGCATACAAGGACTTTTAAGATCCCAAAATTTTGGGGTATCACTCAGGCATCAACTAGTCTTTTCATCTTCATTACAAAGCCTAGTTGACGGGGGGCAATCTGTTATACCCAAAATTTCAACCCCCCCGGAGTAGACTCTAAGGCATACGTGTTACAAAGGGCAAAAGGGGTCAAAAAGCACCAAGGCGGGATTTTCCAAGGACATTATCGGGATTTTCTATTTTTATATGACTTGTTCATTATCTCCAAACACTTCCAAATATCATAGTCATTATGAAAGGTATTTCATGATTCTCTGATAATATTTATTCTGGAAATTTAGCTTTTAATTCATATTATAAGCTAATTTCTTTAATTAACACATGAAATAACCTCAAAATAGAAATAATAAAAGGTTTCCAAAATTAAAATAAAATTGTCACATGGTTAGCATGACTACATACAGTCATAAGCCTGAAATTATTTTATTTGGTACCTTAGCCCAAAATTTAAAAGAGAAATTCAATCATTTTTGCAATTTTCTCTCTCCTATGGAAAATACCGAAATTAAAACAAAACGTCATGAAATTTTAACACAAGATAGAGGATGTTTATTAGAGACTAATGCCGTTGGAATTTCATTATTTAGACTTTCCAATAATAAGTTATGAATTATGGGAGATTCCAGATTGCAAGATTTTTATCTAATCGGTTATTTATCAAAATAACCCGATTCCAACTCTTACAATTCTTAAAAATCATCCTTTATCTTCAGTCAAAATTTCATAATTTATCTCGGCCTGAAACATATTTTACAAAATCAGATTCCCTTAGAGCACGAAATCAGCGTTTTAGATAAAGATCTTGCTCTATCAATTTGACCATGCTCTTTCTATAAAAGGACCCCCAAAAAACGAACTAGGGCAGAGGAGATCATCCCCAAAGTCAGAGAACTCAGCCGTCAACCTACTTCCAACGTTTTTGCAACCCCGAGCCTCGAATCTATACTGAAATCATCCCGAAATCACCAAAAAACACATTCCTTCTTCTCCCATTGAGATTCCTAGCACCAAAACACAAAAAATACAGAAGCAAACCGTGGCTAACAATACAAGGAAGAAGGAGCCAGAAGCTTGGGTCAAAGTCGAACCGGATTGGCCATCAACGAAGCTCTCGAAGATTCCCGACGTGAAGGAACAATCAAATCCCGAAGTCAAAACAGGTTGGAATTTGACTTCCTTAACCCCTCTGATCAGAATACACTTATGTGTGAAATTTCTAATCGAATTGACTTTTTATTGCTTCTGAATTAAGGTTTGTTTGTGTTTCTGTCTAATAACTTGTTAACTAAGTTTCGTATTAATTTTGACTTCAAATTGAATTCTTTCAATCACTAACGTCTTGTACATCTTTCAGGCTACACACCCATAAAATTTAAGCCAAAACACCTTCGGGAACAGCCTCAACGCCGCCGTCCGAGGGCGGTCCGCACCCACGGACGTCATGTCCGGGGTCCCGGACTCTCTGTCCGTAAGCCCGGACGCCCACGGACGGCGGCGGGATTTTAAAAAATTCAAAATTTAGGTTTTCTAATAATGTCCGGGCCCACGGACAGCCTATCCGTGGCCCCGGACTTTGCAAAATTTTGTTTTCCTTTAATTTCGACTCTTCTGTATAATTAGGTTAACTAGGGTCCGTGGTCTCGGACATGGGGTCCGTGGCTACGGACGTAAGCAAAATTTGACCTAATTCTGCCTCCGAAACCCTAGTTTAGGTAGCTTTTAAGTTCACTTTAATTTTCTGTCAAAAAATGCTAAAAAACACAAAAAAACAGAAGCTCGCGCACTTAGGTTAAAATGACTCGTAATAAGCCGTAAATAAACCAAGTAGAGGAAAAACGACCTAGGAAGGGTAATGAAAGTAATTGAACCCTAAATAAGTCGAATATCAAGCCCCCGAACCCGAACTCTCCTTTCCTAGTTTGATCTAGGTTAAAATTAGGTGGCGAATCATAATAGGTTCCAGTGAGCTAGCTTAGGTTTTAATAATTATTGTTTTTATGACATAGTTATTAATCTTAGGTTATAAGTGGACCTAAAACCCGACTAGATCCCAATCAACTTAATCCACATAGGATAGGGTTTAAAATCGAGGCTCACAACGCCCAACTGGTATTAATAATTAAACATGATTGAATGGGGCCTACAAGGCTAAGGTAAATTAAATATGAAAACTGTACGCTACGGCGAATGTACATTGTACATATGGATGGGGTCTTGAAGGCCAAACTTAATTAAAATAATGAAGGATGGTACACGCTACGGCGATTGTACATTGTACATTATATTGTTATTGCTCGATACGTTCGATATACAAATGTTGTTTGTGGTATTAAATGAATGTTTGGATATTTGGATGGATGGTTGAATGTTTATGGGTATTTGGATGGATGGTTAAATTTATTATGCATGCTTATTACAATATTGATTATAACTGTAAAATGGTAAAGCATGAAACCGATCTAATAATAAGATGGTTAAAATGACAAGTGACCATTCGGGTCCAGGCCCGGCATACACAGCGTCTATCGCTGATACTACACTCATGCAGGTTGTTGATTATCGCCGGAGCTGAAGTGCGAGAACAGGGTAATTAGAGTTTACTTTAATTACCACACATGGAGTTTGTTTGGTTTAGCAATGAAGATGGTAAATGGTGTTATGGTAAGGTTATGTATTTTCAGGATTGGGTAGACGCTCACTTGTCGATGTTTATGATTTATGGACTTAGTATGATGTATAGGAGTTTCTCGTTATCACGGCGGTTAGTAGTTTGTTTAGTTGGAAGTTGGATTGTAGTTGGCTTCGTTGCTCGCATGGGCGAAGTGAGTAATGGCCGGTGACACCTGAGTGAGTTTTGTAATTGTATTTATTTTCCGCTGTGAGACGTTATTTATTGCTACGTGAGGAGAGACTATATCGTGATTATGGAGAGGGGTTTTACAAAAGTGGTATCAGAGCGGAGTACCGCTCTGATGACGAGATAATAGGTTAAGACAGTGAGCTTAGGACTTGGGAAATATTGGGAAACATTTGAGAAGTATAAGACGATTCGTCTTAGAAAGATATTGTGTCTAGTAACACAAATTGCGTGACATAGTAGCCTTAAGGCAATTCAATATCTACTGGTTGTATACGATAATTTACCGAGTATTGTTGTGACATACTGTACTACAGATGTCTGGGGGAACTAGAGGGCGTGGTACTGGTAGAGGTAGAGGCGGTGGCCCCGGCATTCCAGGAGTTGCAGAGACGGTTGCAGCCGTTCTTGCACAGCTGGGTACTCAGATAGGAGGAGCACCAGCCCACCCGCCACAGCCCAGGGAAACGAACTGGCTGAAGTCAGTACAGAGACCCGACCACCTACATATTCTGGGGAGCCAGACCCCGTAGACTTGAGCGTTACATTGTTGAACATGAGAAAGCATAGGAAGCTTTACAGGTACCTGACAACAAGAAGGTCGCCATGTGCTTTCCATTGAAGGATGCAGCCAGCATTGGTGGAGGGGTCAAGGACTAGCACCTGGCTACGCCCGACTTTTCATGGGCGCCTTGTAGAGTGCTGAGGGGGAAGTACTACCCAGCTCATCTTAAGAGAAGAAGCGCCAGGAGTTCGAGACTTTGACCCAGGGAGGTCTGACGTGGATGAGTACTATCTCGATTCATTGGTCTGCTGGACTCATCCCCGGTGTGGATTACCAGAAACCGTAAAGGTCGAGAAGTTCCGGGGAGGGACTATTGTATCGCATCCAGATGGCGATGGGTGCTACCCTCTACACTACCATCCAGGTATCAACATGAAAGCCATAATTCTTTACTTACTACATTACCAATTAACTTCGTGAGAACTTACCAATGAGATTCCAGGAGTGTTATGAGGCTGCCTCGAGGACGAAGCTAATGCTCCAGACTCGGGGAAGAGACTCTCGGGCCAATAAAAGGAAGAACCCTGAGGGAGAGTCTGAAGATGGAGGAGCATCTCCAGGCGATGGCCAAAAGAAGGGAAAGTAAGGACTTATCCCTTTCTAGATTGCTTACCATATTAAATACCTCACGAATGCTGACCCGAAACCTTGAATAGGAAATTCTTCCCAAAGAAAGGGCAGCAGGGTCACCAGGGAGCAAAGGGAAAAGAGCCCGTCCTTCGGTTGACCGGCCCAGCACCTCCTAAGGGTGAGAACGCCTACCTCTTAAATTAAACTGTGACCTTAACCTTATATCATCAGATTATAACTTAAACTTAAATACTATCATCAGGCACCGGACAACCCCAGCGCCATTTCTACTGTAAGCATTGTGGGAAGGACCATCCTGGGGTCGACTGCGAAGGCCGCAAAGTTGTCTGTCGGTGCTGCAAGAAAGAGGGCCATAGGGAATCGAATGCTGGATGAACCCTGAGAGCCGTAATTACAGACCACCAAAGAATACTCAGAAGACCTCAGTTGGAGGATCTGGGAGTACCACGAGGCGGTCAGGATGGCCAAATCTACTGATGCTGGAGCCCAGAGAGGCAAGGGAGTAGATAGGGCATGAATACCCTGAACTCCATGAGACCGCTGGTGGAAGACTTTTGCTTATTTTGTTGTGTACTTATTTTGGATGTTAGACAAGACTTGTTATAAGTATGTGGGAGTGTGTCATTGACCACTCGCCTTTTGTGTAAGACTTTGGGATTAGTTGTGTGTACTAAGTACCAATAAGCTTTAAACCTTGACGGATATATATATGAACAAGATGTTAATGCTTACATTATCATGTAGCCCATACTCGACGACACAAAGTCAATGAGACCAGTGATTACTGAACCAGAATTTCCATCTGCATGGCGCACTTGCTATGGCAAGCGCTATGACAAGTAAACCACTGAAATTTCCACCTACCTTGCGCACTTGACAGAGCAAGTGCAGCAACAGCAACTGCAAATGCAACTGGAACAACTACTACTTTTTAGTCTTTATTATATGTATAAAAAATGTTTTTCAAACGTTTTCATACAAACCCTGAGATTAGAAACCTATGCAACTTTGGAAGGACCGTTAGTCCAACCACTGCAACTGGAGAAACTATACATCCACTGTGATTGTAAACCACACCAGTTTGATTATTCAAGAATTTTCAGACAAGGCTTATTAACCAAATACCATCAGTGTATATAAGCATTTAATGCTAATCACTACTAGTGATGAATGTTTAGTCCGTATGGACAAACATACCCTTTATGGATGCACCACCGTCAGTGAGGATGGTTGGGAAGTGAAGAGCCAAGTTGCTCAAGCTATTATGCAATCTGCAATACATCCAATTGAACGGATGAGGGAATGGATATGAACCATGGATGAGATATGATCATGATAAACAGGGAGAAAAGGAATATGTGTAGAACTCAATGAGATCGAATTACAAGAACCAAGTTTGCTAAATATAGCACAAATTTTACTTACACCGAGCTAAATAATGCCGGTTAATGACACGAATTACCACTGATGCCACCAGGGCAATATCACTTATTACTAGATAACCGATACCAAGAACTATTAAACAAAAAAAAAAAAGGGAGAAGAAGAGAAAAGAAATCAGAATATCCATCAGAGGGAGGTTGACAACAGAATACTTCACAATAACCGTGTGACAGACATTACCAGTTTACTAAAGAGACATGGGACGACCGCACTCCGTTAGGAGCATGTGGGCCTGACAGACTTATTTATGAGTTAGCCAGGTAAGTAGTAATGTATCAGTACGGTACCCCATGCAAGTAGACAAGTAATGTTAGGAACACGAGAAGTAGTCAACTCCATACTACGGACAGTAAGACGGATTACCTCGAAGATGGACGAGAAGAGCCGCAGTTAAAGCAACGGGCTAGTGAAATCAAGAACTTTCAACACACAGAGAGCAGTAGATAGTATACAGAGAAGACAAGGAAACCCTTCAAGGACGTGGAACTTAAGGATAAGAACATGGAAACCCATTATGGACGACTAATATGTAGAACCCTCATAAGGATCAAGCAAATGCTTGCAATCCAGGGGAAATCTACTAGATGATGTGGACATAAACGCGTGACTACGCGAGGATAAAAGACAAAGCTATATGATAGCAGATACCTTAAGCAAGGAACAGTGGATTTGGAATGTACCACTCACAGGGTAATTCAATCATCTTATCTGTTTGACTCATTGGATATTAGCTGCTGAGAGTTTACGCCTCTGCACTCTATATGACTGAGTGTTTTGGTATTGCACTTGTGCAGTTATTAATCTAGTGGGAATACGGAAGGATGCAATGGATATCAACATGGGTGTGTAAAAAAAAAAGAAAACTACAACAGTGTGTTACTCCGGAACAAAACCACCAGGAGACACGGATGACAAGCGTCACCTCCGTAGACATATAGGCTGGTACGTCTTAATATTATAAAGACGAGTGCAAAGAGCACTAGTACTCACAAAAGCCAATGTCACATTATACCTCGAGCTGAATATCGTAGAGAAGACACACGCAGTATGCTAGTGATCCAAATGAGAGGATACACAACAATGGAAAAGGCAAACTGAGCTATGATCATGGGTCTACACCTCATATGGAGCGAGGTTGGCCCATTCGAACGAACTTAGGAGAGCACAAATAGTTTAGTGCCTCACCTATATATATTGTGGAGCCCAATAGGCTGAATCATACCCGTCTCTCTTAATCTGAGGAAATCCACGAGTTGGAGAACTCTTTGAGAGCCAAGTATCCAGCGCTCCTGTTGAGCGGCTGTTGTATACTTGTGGGTACGGGGGCGTACCTTTTTAAGGGGGGTAGAGCCTCTTGGCTGTGCACATTGTGCCTAAGTTTGGTTGTATGGTATGCATTTACATACAAAGATTGGTGGTGTGCGGGGCATACGAGGTTGTTGGTTTTTAGTATGCATGGCATACAGTGAATTGGTTTTTTGTGGTTATGTTTGGTACACGAGGCGTACATTGTTTGGTTTGTTGTGTGTAATGTGCACTTGTATGTATGTATCTTATGAGATACTTGTTTGAATGTGTTGGTACACCATGTGTGTAGTACCTTTCTTAGCATTTGTGATATGTATTCATATTGCTTATAGAATGATTACATATGGTATCGCCTAGATACGAAATGAATCATTAGATATGGAATGTGGAACAATGGAATGTATGGACACCTCAGGGAGGTTGTCAGGGTTGGTAGTAGAACTGATAGGAAATGATGGTGCTGATGGATCACCTATATCCATATCATGATTGAACTAACGCCACAACGTGAGGCTATGCGCTCTATAAGCGCAATACGATGTGTGTAAATGATATATCACATAGATATACATATGGAAAATGGGTAGTTACACATTTAATATATCACCTATTTGATTGAGAGACTTCGGACGAAGTCTTTTTAAGGGGGGTAGATTGAAATACCCACAAACTTATTAAACATGGATTAAATATTTAATCACATTAATTAAGGCCTATAAACATGCCTTAAAAGTAACTGAGAACAACAAGTGGTCAACACAAAACTAGATGTTTGCACCCTTTGACTGTCTAGGGTAATAAATACCCAAATGAACTACTTAGGACCTATAAATTTGTCCTAAGCCTTATTAACACATTAAAAATTAAATTTTAAATCGTTGGACAACACTCCAACACAAAGAACAAGCACTTTCATGCTTTCAAGGTCAAAAAGGGCAAAATGTGTCTAAGAACCTTAAAGGTCTAATGACCTCTAAATGAATAAAATTGAATACCATGATCAAATATCATGTAAGGAACACAACAAACGTTGTCAAAGAAAACCAGCTCAGAAACACCTTGAGACACAAAAGTGCACTAAAACTCCTTAAATCACATTTTTTTGTGTAATTGCCTTCTAAATTGGTTTTTTTAAATGGGCTAAAAGGTTATAAAAACTTTAAATATGATAAAATATCTATTATAGTGATATTAGGAATTTAATTCCAAGAATTACAAATTTTTACAATTTAATATTAAAATATTAATAAAACCCTAAAGTGGGGCCCGTTTTGGTCAACATTGACTAAGTTGGTCAATGTTGACCATTGACCACGAATTGGACTGCATAAAATCGGTTCACTAAGTCTCTAAACAGACCAAGAGACAAGTCCCATGTGACAATTTAAGAGATTCCTTTGCTCTTACATAAATAAGGAAAAAGTATACTTTTACATATAAAACACAAAAAGTAGCTTACCACTTTGCTTACCATGTGAGGTTGGAGCCGATTGAGGAGCCTCTCTTCTCCGTGTTACACGGCTGATACAAGGCTCCAAGCAAGACAAGAAAACTGTAACGCCCCTATTAACCATAAATACAGCGGAAATAAAATTCTAAGGCGATTACAGACCATCGGGTTCCAAACACCCGGCACCAAACCCACCAATTACAACTTTCAATCTACAAAAGCTACGGTCTGAACTCGAGAAAAACTTAACACAAACATAATAGAAATTAAAACATTAACTCTCCAAAACCTAGTCCCATCCCAAACGCTCATTCTCTTCGTGGCCACCTGTAAATCAATTCGTACCTGCAAGATGAAACCAAGCAGCCCAC
>CM041780.1:36037246-36285099 GCA_023374045.1 Limonium bicolor | reverse complement strand
ACTACCATTCTCTTAGTCTCATCAAGCTCTTCATTCCTATATTCTCAAAATCCCAAGAGCTCCATTTCGGTGCCAAGAGGAATCACCATGGGAGGAGCTTGAGCTCATCTTTTCACATATTGTTGTTCTCCTTTGCTTCTAGGTAAGGAAACTCAAAGAAAAATAACATTTCCTTCATGTTTGTGTGTTGTCCGAAAATCACCATTGATGGTGTCCTTACCTTGCTTGTTTTAGCTTCATTTGAATCTTCCAAGGGCTTGGTGGAGTCCTCTCTTGCTACATATCCAAACTCTCTTTCCATTCCAAGGTAAAACAATCATCTTAATGCTTTAAGATAATATATGTAACTAGGGTTTACAATGAGATGAAGCATAAAGCTTGTATACTCATTATATCATTTGTATAATGTTTAAAAGTTGACAAGAAACTAAAAGCCTTGCCAATTTAATCAAGGAAACAAGAAAGAAGTTGTGAGGGAAAGAGGTAAATATGCTAACCTAATGTGGTTTAAAATCTTAGGGGAAATGAGCTTATATTGCTTGTTAAAATGATTTAAGGAGCCAATGGAAAATGACTTAGAAGAATGCTCTCAAGGGCTTAGTAAAAGGAATATGTATTGTTGAGTGTATTTACAGGTCAAAGGCAAATATAATGTGGGAAATTCAGTGTTTATGATTTATGCATCTTAAGGGCCTAAGAGCCATGTTATTTAAGGGCCTAAGAGCCATGCAATTTAAATTATGCACTATATTGTGATGTAGTGCTAAATGAGTGAAGTTTTGTGTATAAGAATGTGTTTGATGGATTTTAGTGTTCTTGATTGTTTAATGGTGAAAACATTGTGTTTTGGTTTAGTAATGTTCTAGGAGAGTTCATGCCAAAATTTAGGTAATAAATAAGAAGTTCTAAGGGTTTAAAATAAGTATGGTAAGCTAGGAAATGTTTAGAATGGTTAAGTGCTTTACTAGTGGAAGGAACATGCATTAAAGTATCCTAAGATGTAAAATTTAGGCAATGTTTTAGAGGATTTAGAATGCAAAAGAATGTTTAGAGATATTTCAAGATCATGGTGAGATTGTATTTAGGACTTGTGTATTGTTGGTGAAAAAGGATGAAGTGATTTGTTGTATGGGAAGCTATAAACTTGTAAAGATGTTCAAGGAGTTGTTTAGGAAGAAAAGATGCTTGGGAGATGATGTTGTAGTGATGAGGAAACATTATGGGCATAGTGGTTATCATAGGTATGAAACACCACTTAGAAAACCAAGGAGAAAACATTATAAGTGTTAGGAATTTTGGTAAGGAATGAGTAAGTGTATAAGGAGAAAGAAGATGGATTTTAAGGATGTTTTATGAGAGAATAAGTGTGCCAAATGGTGTTGGAAAACATTAGAAGGCTTGAGGAAAGGTTTAGTGAAGATTTGACAATGTTTGAGCATGTTCTGGTGGCGTCCGACCCAGGAGTCCGACCCAAGTTTGGGTCGGACAGCCTCTGTTAGACGCCAGTAAAGAGTTCTGGAATGGTCCGACCCAGTTGGTTGAGTCGGACATGGGTCGGACGTGAGTGTTTAAAGGACGGTAAATGTTCTGGAATGGTCCGACCCATTTGGTTGAGTCGGACATGGGTCGGACGTGAGTGTTTAAAGGACGGTAAATGTTCTGGAATGGTCCGACCCAGTTGGTTGAGTCGGACATAGGTCGGACAAGTAGAGTTTTTCAAACCCGAAAATCACTGGAAGGGTCCGACCCAGTTGGTGGGTCAGACGGTGGGTCGGACAGACCAAAAGTTATAAAAAAAACAATAAAGAATGTGGCAAATGTAGTTAACCCTAGGGGGTATAATGGAGGTAACCAAGGTTAAGTTGGGGCATTAAAACATGTCATATAATCATGTTAAACATTTAGTAAATTTGAAGTTAAGTAAATTAATTAACCGACGTTATTAATCATGTATAGGAGTGACCTACGGTGGAAACAAATCGAAGCAAGGACCAAGGTATGGTTTTCTTGCAGTCTGTTGCCTACCGGTTTACACCGGCTTGTGTGTTGTTTGTTTTCTGTGTGTTTATGACCTTGTAAGACTTAAATCATGTAACAAGTTTACAGTTGTTAAATATTATTGTATTGTCACGTATGACTCTCTCTTCCCTTGTGTGTGTCTAACAAGACTTATCCAGTTGTTTGTGAATTGTTCATTGAGTTCAATGTTGAACTACTAACAAGTGCTAACGGGGGAAGTGAGGAGTCCGGTCTGTTCCGGCCACGCATGTGAGTATGGGAGTCGATGTCATAACCGGTTCGATTCTCTTTGTATGTTATGGTTGATTTCCAATTTGGTTTCCAACCTTCCCTTTAGCTTAACCAAGGCTATTTTACTGACTCACGTCGGGCCACAGGGGCATACTATGTGTTGTTTCGGTGTGCTTGGATCACTATATCCGAGGCACCTTGTGTTAAGTTAATCGTTCAATCTAACAGGACGGTAACGAGTTATGTAACGAGCTTAGCATGAGATGGCAACATTCTCTAGGCTCTCCATGGGAACTAATTGTATTGGTTCACTTCCTAAAGGGAATTGTTCTTGTATGTTATGTGTGATGTTGTGTACAATATTCATGTTGTGATATATGTATATGTTGTGTGTTTTAAAAAGAATGCCATGTCATCAAGACAATTAGTTGCGCGTATCCCGGTAGCCGATGGGCTGCGCGTTAACCATACCAGCCAAGGGTTGCTGACCCCCTCGGGGCTCCATATTTCTTTTACTGCAGGATGAGGATCGAAGAAGCAGAATGGCTCTAGATTCTAGGATGCAGGATTACTTTTGATTATTTTTGGATGTTGGGCCCGGGATGCGCCTGTGCTCCCGTGGGCATATATATTTTGGTTGTGAACAGTTTACAGTGATGGTTTACAGCAAGGATGTAAGTAAATACTCGGTATTGTGTTTATGTATATATGGTTATTAGTTCTATGCTCGGGAGTCTGATCATCAGACCGATACACTTGTATTTATTCAGCCTTGTTAACCACGTGGGTGGTTGACGGCGTTGTAGCACCAATCGTTTAGTTATTGTTTAGTTGTTTATTTTCCGCTGCGGCTCCAGTTAATAGTAAGTGTGGTAGGGGTGTTACAGCCAGATCGGGTTTTCCCCGAGTAAGAGATGGCTTTCTTCTCTCTGGTGTTTGTTCCCCGTATTTTAAAACTAGGGACGTGGAGGGCGGGTTTAGGTATTGTAGGTATCCGGTAAACACCAGAAAGTCCTAACTAACGCACCTCTCGCACTATCTCTCAACCCTTAACCCATAACTAAAACTCAAACTCGATATATTCCTAAGCTCAGTATTCCGGTCATCAGAGCGATACTTCGCTCTGATACCACTTTTTGTAACACCCCTACTACACGCTTATCAACTAACCGAAATCGTAGTGGAAATAAACATCTAAACAATAACTAAACGGATTGGTGTTACACGCCGTTAACCACCCACGTGGCTAACAAGGCAGAATAAATACAAGTTGTACCGGTCTGATGAGCAGACTCCCGAGCATAGAACTAAAACCATAAATACATAATATACAATACCGAGTATTTACTTACATCCATCACTGTAAACTGTCACTGTAATGTAAACGTAATCCAAAATATAACGCCACGGGAGCACAGGCGCATCCCGGGCTCAACATCCAAAATGTACCAAAAGTATTTCATGACCTAAGATCTAAAGCCATTCCGCTTCTTCGATCCTCATCCTGCAAATAAATATGGAGCCCCCGAGGGGGTCAGCAACCCTTGGCTGGTATGGTTAACGCGCAACCCATCGGCTACCGGGATACGCGCAACTACTTGTCATGATAACATGGCGTTGATTTTTAACACACAACATATATGGCATAGCAAGAATAATGCATAGCAACAACATCACACACAACATAACAAGAACGATTCCTTTTAGGAACCGAACCAACATAGTTAGATCACATGGAGAGCCTAGAGAATGTTGCCAAACTCATACTAAGCTCGTTACATAACTCGTTACCGCCCTGTTAGATTGAACGGATAACTTATTCCCAAGGTGCGTCGGATATAGTGATCCAAGCACACCGAACAAACATAGTATGCCCCTATGGCCCAACGTGAGTCAGTAAAATAGCCTTGGTTAAGCTAAAGGGAAGGTTGAAAACCAAAAGAGAAGACAACCTTAACATACAAAGAGAATCGAACCGGTTATGACATCGACTCCCATACTCACACGCGTGGCCGGAACTACCAGACTCCTCACTTCCCCGGTTAGCACTTGTTAGAAGTCCCATTGTTGGACTTAATCAACAAATTCACAAGCAAGTGTTTAGGTCATGTTAGACACACACACACAAGGGAAATGAGACACATCTTTCCGATACAATAACTTAAACAACTGTAAACTCATTACAAGCCTTAATCTTACAAGGTCATAAACACTTATAAAAACATACAACACACAAGCCGGTGTAAACCGGTAGGCAACAGACTGCAAGAAAACCATACCGTACACCTGGAGATTGGCTAGCTCTTAAAACGATGCTCGTCTAATCCTTCGAACACTTCTGACTATCTAGATCCTATAACATAGTAGCCGGGAAGGTTAATAACTTAATTATCTCCCAAACATTCCGTTACCATATGTAACTCTCTTAATTAAACTTCCAACTATATACACATGTGTATATTTCTCACAAGTCTATATATATATATATTTACAACATCATATCAACACTACAAATACGTTCCAACTTTAATAATTGTATTAACTGTATCATTACAACCTCTAATTAATTGTTGCAGAATTCCAATCCTTCAATATATATATATATATATATATATATACTATATCTATTGTATTTGTCATAGGTTCCAATTTCTTACTTATATTACAGTAGTCTTCTTGACAATTCATGTAACATTTACAATATATATAACATGCTAACTCTCTTGGTTCGTTTATCTTACATATATACATGTTCTATCCTTTTTAAATACCAATTGTGTGTGTAATATATATATATATACGAGTATATATGTATATATGTTTATATATTTATTTATATCTCCTTAATTCAAATACTTGTCAAGGTTATAATTCTCCTCCTTCATCATATTGTACTTGTAATACATAAGTGTTATTAATTGCTAATACCCTTAATGGCGTTTTATTATTTAGCCAAGCAATTTCCAACCTTACAATCTGAATTCAATTATAATATATCGTATAATTTAATTCCTCTATTATTTAGTACAAAGTTCTAATCCTCTAATTACATATACGCATATGTATTCATACATTATATACCTCATCTCATAAATTAATATTAATTTAACGCTTATGACTTAAAACTAAATTTTATAAAACAATATTTTAATTATGTTAACCCACCAGTTGATCCCTTAACATAATCCTTTAACCTCCTTTACAACTTACCAATTTAATGTCTAATTATTTATGGTTAGCCCAAATCAATATCCTAATTTTTGTATCCAATTCTAACTTGGACATATATATATAATTGGTCAAAGGACTAGAAGCCCCGTTTGATTTATCCTAACTAACAATTGCTCATTCTCCATCATTATTGTGGGCTACTCCTTTCTAAGCCCAACTTAATTTAACTAACCCTAAATCACATTTGGGCTTGTCAATACCCCAATTCGATTTTGACTGACTCAATTCAATATTGACCAGTTTAAATTTGATTTCCAAATTCACCTTAAACCCTTAACTTTCCAGAAATTTACAAAAAGAATCCAAACTTTTCTAATTCACCATTTTTTTCCTCACAATTTTATTTAAAAATACATTTTCACCCATGAATTTCTCGAATTCATGTTTTTACCCTTAATTTTCGAACACTAATTCCTTCATAATCCTAGATTAACCAATAGTTCAACAAAACAGTGATCAACTTTCTATTACGTACAATCCCTAAACTAAATGCCGAACCTCGTCTCTTTTACTTAATCTTAATCACATCTTCAACCATAATTCGACTAAAATAAATCTCCCATGTTCAGCCCCTAATTCGAACGTAATTACAACATCATCACCAACCCAGTTTCGTACACAATCAGTAACAAAATTAGGGACCCTAATTTTTAGATTTTATCCCCAATTTAATTCTGAAACCTTAATTCACAGAATCTTCCCTATTTGATTTCACCTCAAAAACACATAATCTTCTTGCAATTGTCGGTACCCTAAACCGTTTTTTTTATTTTGGGTTCCAATTCGCTGTAAAAAAAAACAACATAGTTTCGCACTGGGAAGTCCATATACAAAATGTCCAGCACCGTACAAAGTTCACAAGAGGATTCGGTTATAACTTCCCGAAAATCAGAGAAGAAGAAGTGGATAGTTTCTATCCTAATTTCATTTCGAATCTAACTAGAAATCTGACAGAAAAGGAAAGAAAACGAAAAACTAAATCTGCTGATATACACCTTTGAAAACTCAGAAGCGACTGGCTCTGAATTCGGGCACCTTCTTCTCTCGATTGTACGTGGTTCTCCCCAGCTTCAGCCTTGGTCTTCTGTTGGCGCAACACCAAGAGAAATAGGAACCGGCTTGGACTCTTGTTTGTCGCGTCAGATTAACAAGAAGGGAGATGGGGATTCCACTAGCTAGAATGATGGGAGAAGGCGCAGTATAGAAGAGAGACAGATTGTTCGCCAGTTTCAGGTTGTTAAGAGAAGAAGAAGAATGAAGAAAGCCGCGAGAGAAGGGAAGGGGAGAAGGATGAAGAGAGGTGAGGAGCTATGTTCTATCGCGAGTAAGGGTTGGTACATCACCGTGAGTGAAAAAGAATGTGTTAGGTTTTTTTTTATTTTTTGTAAGTTAAGGCTGATGTACCACCGAGAGTGAAGAGGGTTATGGACCGGCCTAGTTCTTTTGGGCGGGTCAGCCCACATATTATTTTTTTTTGTTCCAAATCATTATGCAACTTGTCGTTTTTAGCTCGTTTTATACTCATTTTTTGTGTCATTTGCGACATCATGTCCCGTTTAATGAGACGAACCATTTTATAATTTCAAATTTATATTTTTAAACAATAACTATTATTATTTATAAATTTGATTAATTATAATTTAATTCTTAATTGGTTTGCGTTTCGCCATTTTAGGCAAAAACACGACATCTTTTATTCTAACTATTTAACCAATTTTCTAATGCCTCTAAAATTACCGAAATAATATTATAAGGTGTCCACAACCTTGTTTTCACTTCTAAAATATTTGTGACACATTTTTCGAGGTAAAACGGTTAGTTTTATTTTCGTTTATATTTCTTTTTCTAAACCTCCTCGGTGTCGTTTTAGGTTTTGTTAATGTTTCCTAACGACTTTTGATGTTTAATTAAATATTATATTATTCCCTTTACTTATTTCAGGATATTTAATTCCTTAATCTCTCATTAATTATTTTTATTTAATTAATTCATGATTAATTAAAGTACTCAATATTTGGGATATTTCAAAACCTCACATGAAATAACGAATACGAGGACATTTCATGATACAATAAAATTATCATATGAGAGTAACTTAAATTAACACTCTCAGTTAATCCTATTCTAGGACTTTGTTTGACCTGACGTTGACCGGGAACTAAACGAGTACAGTCTACGGTGAACGGTATGGGATTCTTGCTTCCTGTTTCTACCGGATTACACCGGCTTGTGTGATATCTGTTGTTTGAAATAACAACCAAGATAATTGCATGTAAAATGTTGTATTATTCTTGTGCACTGTTGTGTTGCTTTACGTGCGTGAATGATACTAACTATAATGTGTATGTCCCACGCATACAATACTACTCTACCAGTGGATTAAATACCTGTGTTTTATCATACCGAGAACTTGTACTCAAGTTCCTCACTAATTTCACTTTATAACAAACGTCGTTATCCTAAATATGATAATTGACAATACACATTGTGTTCTTGATTAACGTCCTCATGTGACATCTAACAAATTCTATACTACGAGAAGCAAGGAGCCTAGTTGGATCTGGCCATGCATGCTACAGGAGCCGTACCTGTCACAGGTCGTCTCCTATTCAATTTACGTCGCGATGGGAGTTTTGGGTGCACTATGTCACTCACCGGCTGCGTACCGGAACAGTTCAAGTGGGGAGGAAGACTTTATTCCTCTCGAGGGTTCGATACCCACCTCTTTTAAGTACAGGAGTTAACTACGTTATCTTCTGAGGGACTCATTACCCACCTCTTTCAACAAGGTCACTATACCTTCACTATATCGAGATACTCTTACACACCTGTCAATCCCATTGTGTGGACCCGACTACTATTAAACGATTACAGAACAATTAACTTGACCTTCTGCAGTCTTGTTCTATGTGACATTGTTGTCCTTGTATGGATACTTGTTATGATTATGTTATGATGCTTGTTTACAGCTTTATAAAAATGAACTGCATATATTCAACAAAGTAGTTGGTGTGGCCCAGTAGCCGATGGGCTGCACGTTTTCCATACCAGTGTTGTTTGCTGAGCCCCCTTGGGGCCACCCCCATTTTTCAGGTACCTAAAGTTGAAGAGATTACCCGATCGAGTGTAGGTGGGGTAGAATTAAGACATGGGATTATTACTACCGGTATCATTTTACGGTACTGTATTTTATTTTTGACTTTTGTTGTTTTAAGAGGTTTATATTCAGCGCTCAGACCGTATCATTTGTAAGTCGTATTGGAGTTAGCCTTGTTAGTCACATGGGTGACTAGCAGCATTGTAGCACCAGCCGTTGTTATGTATATATTTTCCACTGCATTTCCAGTTATCTTTGGGAGCTATCATCGTACCGGTTGTGGAGTTTCGGGTTGGGGTGTTACAAAAAGTGGTATCATAGCGTAGTTGCACTTTGAGATCTGAATACAACCGAAATTAACCTTGGGATACAGGGTGTGTGATAGAACAGTGAGGAGTAGAAAGTTAGTTTTTACTTGGTCCGCCGAAGGGCGTTAATGAAATACCCCAAACCTTGATATGTTGTTTAAAGGTTAAACTATGATATTTAAAGGCTAAAAGTGCCTTAGAAACATCAGTGAACAATTTAAACCATAGTAAAACACAATTAAGGACTAAGACACAGCTTGAGCAAAACATGCTCTAAGCTTGGAGTGAACTTGGTTAGGACCCAAAGAACCTACCAAGACTAAATAATATTCAATTATGATTTAATGAGGCTAAATAAGTCCTTAGGAAACTTTGGTAGACAATTAAACCAAACAAAACACAAATAAATACCTTAAAGTCAATATGGGCAAAAATGTGCTCTAAGCTTGGGATAAATTTGTATAAGACCTAAAGGTCATATTTATACCTTAATTATATGTTAATGAACATATGAAATCAATTACTAAAGAAAACCAAGCTTGAAAACAAGTTAAAATACAAAATGTGCTTTAAGGAGTCTAAAAGCACATTTTTGAAAAATTGTCTTGTAAATGAGTTTTGAGTGGCTAAATGTCCATCATTACTCTTTAATTAACATGTGTACTACTTAGTATCACATTTGGAAGTCTAAATCAATGGGAAGTCAAAAATTTCACAACTATGTGCCTTGTTTTTGTGAATAGTAACTAAAATATGCTAGTTTATGACATAAGTCAATATAAGTAAGTTAATTGGTCAACAAAGACCAAAACTCCCCTAAGTAATATAAGGGGGCCGGTTTTTATTATGGTGAGTCACCAACATGTAAAAAAATCAATTAAGGAAAGGAAGGAAAAATAAGTAAAAAGAAGAAAGCTACTTTATAAGGTAAATATCTTGTAAAAGCAACACCTCATTTCATTTCTTCCTTTCCCACTCACTTCCACCGTCTCCAACCTCCCTCTCTTCTCCATCCTCGGTTTGCTACAGCAAACCATACCCTCTCCATCTTTGAATGCTTGTAACTTCTAGCTCCATACACCAAATCAAATTCTAAGACCATATTTGTCTTAGTTAGACCAAGCTCTACACTTCTATCTTTTCAAATCTTCAAGAACTCCATTTCGATGCCATGGAGATTCACCATGGAAGGAGCTTGAGTCTATATTTTTATGCCTTGTTGATTACCTTTGCTACAAGGTAAGGAAAAACCAAAGAAAACAACATTTCCTTCATTTTTATTACATGTCCGAAAATTCACCATTAATGGTGTCTTCTCTTGTTCTTTCATAGCTCCATTTCAATCTTTAAAGGACAAGGAGGAGTCCTCTCTTGTTACTTATTCAAGCTCTCTTGTTATTCCAAGGTAAAACAACTATCCTAATGTGTAAAGACAATGTATATAACCTAGGTTTTGTAAATGAGTTTAAGCATGAAGCTTGAATGCTCATTGGTTTTACTTGTGTATTGATTAGAACATTGACAAGTAGCCAAGTACTCTTGCCGATTTCCAAACAAGGAAGAACAAGAGTGTTCAAGTAAAAATCTTGAAGAAAAGAGGTAAACAAACCGTCTCAATGTAGTTTAAATGCCTAGGAAAAATGAGCTTGATTTGCTTAATAAAATACCTAAGGAGCCAATGGCAAATGAGCTAGTAAAATGCTCTCAAGGAGTTTATTAAGGGCATATATGATGTTGAGTGTATTTGCAGGTCAAAGGCAATATATTATGTGGGAAATTCAGTGCTTAAGGTTTATGCTATTTAAGGGCCTAAGAGCCATGTTATTTAAGGGCGTAAGTGCCAAGCAATTTAAGTTTATGCACTATATTGTGATGTAGTGTAAATTTGGTGAAGTTTTGTGTATGAGAATGTCTTGATGGATTTAAGTGTTCTTGGATGTTTAATGGTGAAAACTATGTGTTTTGGTGTAAGAAGATACAAGAGAAACTATGTCAAAATTTGGTTAAAGAACAAGGAGTTTGAGGTGTTCAAAATGATGTTTGGTGACCTAGGTTGAACTAGGAATGATTAAGGTTTAAATGGTGAAAGAAAGTGAATCATGATGTTTTTGGGTGTTAAGATGCCATGGGCATTGTCTTGGAGGACTTGGAGATCAATGGGTGTTTTAAACACACCAAGGGTATGTGTGTGAAGTGCTAAGTCTTGTGCAAGTTTTGGTGATCAAAGGAAAAAAATAATGCCATTGGAGTAGTGGTAATGGTGGTAAGGAAACATTTTGGGATAGTGGTTGTCATAGGTATAAAACACCACTTAGAAATCCTAAGGAGAAACATTGCAAGTGCTAGGAATTTTGTAAGGAATTTATGGAATGATAAAGATGGTGTTGGTGTGTGATTTAAGGAGTTTAGTACATGGCTAAAGATGTGTTTGAGGTGCCCAAATGAGGTTAGAACATACTAGGTTGCATAAGGTGAAGTTTGGAGTCAAATGGGAATTTAGAAACAAAGGTCTGGAGCCGACCGACCTTAGGGACCGGACCTGCAAGGTCGGTCGAGCTCAGTTTACACTACCAGAAAGAGTTTCTGGAATGGACCGACCTTGGGGACCGGACTTGCAAGGTCGGTCGGGCTTGTATTTTTGGTATGGATTAAGTTTCTGGAATGGACCGACCTTGGGACCGGACTTGCAAGGTCGGTCGTGTCTAAATTTTTGAACGGGAATTGTTTCTGGAACGGACCGACCTTGTGGACCGGACTTGCAAGGTCGGTCGAAGTAGAATTTTTGACGGTAATATGTTCTGGAATGGACCGACCTTGTGTAAGGTCGGTCGGACCAAAATTGTTGTTTAAGGTTATAGGATGATGGGGATTATTAAGTAATGATGTTATAAGATTGTTAAGGACATGTTAAGTGAGTTATAATGACAATTTAGTGGGGGAAAAGTTGTATTAAAATGAAAAAGTAAAACAAGTTAAAATGTGAAGTTATTTAACTAGTTAACGGGGATAAGTTATGAGCATTAGACTTTAAACAATCATGTTACCCCGATGTTAATAAAAGTAAATGTAATGTTACAAGTTGTTCAAAGATGTTACAAGGAACATGTGGTGGCACGTTAGAGTGAAACCCCGGTGACAGGTATGGTTTTCTTGCAACCTGTGTCCTACCGGATTACACCGGCTTGTATGCCAATGTGTTTTTCTGTGTGTTTGCCACATTGTAAGATAAAACATGTAATGAGTTTATAGTAATTCATTTATGTGGCGTGTTCAATTCCGATACCATTTAACCTCGAAAGTGTTAAACCTTAGCTAACTGAGTCTAGGATCACATGAGAGATCGGTATTCGGATTTAACGACCCGAACCATGGGACGTTCTAACCACGGCTATGCGTGAGTTAATTGTGTGATGTTTGTGTGTGAATGTAAGGACCTCCCTCGTGTGTTTAACCCAGTTGTGATACTGTATGGTGTATGGATGTGATAGATTCCATAGTGGGGCTCTAACTATTTATCTACAAGTAAATATGTACTAACGGGGGTGAGGAATCCGGTCACGCCGGTCGCGCGTTGTTTGGGAGTGGGTATCCTTTTTGGCCTTACCCTCCTCTCTGTTATGGTTGTTTCCCTCACGGGTTACGATCTCCCATTAGCTTACTCCAAAGCTTAGCTATTCTGACTTATGATCGGTTTAGGGGGAACATGTGTTTGTGTGGTGTGTTCGGGTCACTAAATCCGATCCATCTTAAGTTAAGTTACTCGTCTGACTATTAGGACGGTAACGAGTGTTGTGTAACGAGCTTATCATGAGTTGGCGACATTCTCTAGGCTCTACAGTGAACTAATTATGTTTGGGGTCGGTTCCTTAAGAGAACCGTACCTGTTGTGTTATGTGTTATTATTGTGCCGTAATTCTTATAGCGGTGTGATGTTATATGTTGTAAAATGTGGAGTATGTGGATCATGGATATGAATCCCAGTTTATGATAAGAGGCGTTTATGGATAACCCGACTAGTGGGTAAGTGTCGTCTATTAAGGAAGTAGCTCCGTTAGAGGAGAAACACTCTAGGGTCAAAGAACACAAGGAGTGATTTATTAGGTGTTGATGTGTTGTCTATATTTGTTGTGACCTCTGTTGTGGATTGTAATGTATCTTGTGTTATGGGAGTACATGCATGATTTAAATGTAATCAACCGCATACTAATACGACAAATAGTTGTGCGTGGCCCGGTAGCATGCGGGCTGCGGGATTACCATACCAGCAAAGGTGCTGAGCCCCTTGGGGGCCACCCTTTCTTCTCTTTCCTATTTCAGGTACAAGGAGTTGGAAGCCGTTCGAGAGTAGGACGGGGTAGTCGTTTGTACGTGGGTAGCCATTTAAATTGTTTATGTATTGTAGGTGTAGTAAGACCGAAATTGTTATCGGCATTGGTTTGTAAATACTCGGTACAATTGGAATGTTTATGTGTGTTGGTTGTTATTAATGGAAAGGGATAGTAATGCGTAGATGCTCGGGAATCTAGTCCATCAGACCGATACAATGTATATGTAATAGCCTTGTTAGCCACGTGGGTGGTTAACGGCGTGTAACACCAACGAGTTAAGTAATGTGATGAGTATGTTTTCCGCTGCAGTTTGTTGTTAAGTGTGTTAATGTTGGACGGGGTGTTACAAAAAGTGGTATCAGAGCGAAGTATCGCTCTGATGACTGAATTACCGAGCTTAGGAAGTACCGAGTTAGGATTTTAGTACTTTGGGTTAAGGGTTGAGCGATAGTGTGAGAGATACGCTAGTTAGGATTTACCAGTGTGTACTGGAAACCTACAATCTCCTTCCCACCCTCCACAAACCCTGTTTTATAACTTGGGAAACAACGCCAGAGAGATGGAAGTCCTCTCATACTCGGGATACCCGATCAGGCTGTTATTAAATACCTTAAAGGTACGGAGAACCTGTCATACGGTAGATCCCAAAAAAATTGGGAATCCCGGAGACGGTTTCCATCCAGACAATGTTAACCGCATTTCATTGCGAAGAATGAAGAATTTTGTGTATAGAAAAATGGAATTTCCGGCAACCTGGGTCGACATGCCGAGCAGTCGAGAACAACCAGCTTGCAACGCACCTACCGTGCAACAAGCAAGAAGTGGATTAATGAAACCCGAGACGAATGTCTACGGGACCACAGTTGTTAAAAGATGCACCAACGGTATACCAACCAACAAAGGAACTACAACGTAGTGCCCAAACAAGATACAAGTCTCAGTAACCACAACAAATGGGTGGAACGGGCTACGAAGAAGAAACAATACTAAGAAAAGGGGTCTCTAGAATGGGAAACACCCTAGTTAATGATTATCATGTGAATACAGTGAGAAGTCGCCTAGAGGGTTAATTTTCAAGACTGTAAGATCAAGTAAGGGCCAACAAGGCCACTGATGACAGTGCGGGTAAAGGACAATACCACAACTGGTATGTGTTGAACTGATAGCCAGTTAGCATGGCGCACTTGCCATGGCAAGTGCCGCTATAACAGGGCTGTTCGGGAAGTTTAGCAAATACGAAGTACTTAGTAAAGTACCATGAAGTTAAGTGAGATCATCATAATCGTGGAAGGGCTTAACAGCCTAACCAATGTATGTGGGAATAAACCAGTCAGCAAGAAGCTAGATTTGGTTAAGGCAAGAAGGCGTTGTGAAACCATGAAGATTTTTCTTTCTAACTCAGACTTATTTCAAACTCTTTTCTTTCAAAACCAAATTTTCTTTCAAACCAATATTTATTTCTAACCTTCTTTTAAACCAAACCGGTAAACCTAAGGGTAGTGACCCAAGGGAATGGATGGAGTTCATAGTGATACAACAGTGGATAAATCTTCCCTTGATTAAGTTCGGGAAGCAGGGAATGCATATTGTCACAGGACAATATAAGGGAGTTGACAACAGAATACTTCACCTAGGCGTGTGACGGACACTACGAGTGTACCAACTGTAATGTGGGACGACCGCACTCCGATAGGAGCTTATGGGCCTGACATACCTACTTATGGGTTAGTTGGGTAAGTAGCAATGTATCAGCATGGTACCCCACATATGTATACGAGTAGAGTCTAGAACACGGGAGGTAGTCGACTCCGTACTACGGTCAGCAGTGTAAGTCAATCAAGAGCGAAGGATTACCGAGAATGGTTGAAGTAAAGGAACTCAGTTAATTTAACGAGACTAAAGGAGTTAGTGAATTTGTTTCAAGAAAATGTTTAAGAGCCAGGGAATACGAAGTGCACTAACTGTTATGTAAAGACATAGCATATGTCTTAAGGATCCCAGGGATAAACATGATAGCTGGAATGGTGACCCAGCCTGTGCATGGCAAGGCAAATGCCTAATGTGGACACATTAATGTACAACGAAGGGGATGAAACTCCCAGAATGAGTACCTACACTACCAGGAGATGTTGATCTTCACAGAAGAAGATAATAAGCCCGTTAAGAACGTAAAACGGCGTGGCTAACTGAATATACAAATAAGTGTGAACCAGATGTAAAGGCATAACTTAACAACACCCAGGAGCAATCCTTGAAGGGTGTTGTATCAGCGATAGTTGAACGAAATAACGTGACAGAAACACAAGGGTTGAAACTAACACCCAATTTAGACATAAGTTGTCAGGAGACGGACTGACAATCCTAAGGGGCATCCCATGAAAAGAAACAGAATGCAACGACCTTGTCGTGGAGCCCAATATAGTATCCAAACCATGTAATGTTGTACAGAGAAGTAAATGTCTGAGAACGGCCTACAATGAGCAGAGCTCGAGGCAATAAGGCTTATAAGCCACAAGCAAAATGTGTTATGTAAGTTTGATCGATTGCAAGACCTTATGTTATACAAGTAAATAGAGCGGATAACGAACCACTCCTAAGAGAGTGGAGATACCTCTCGATGTTGTGAAACCGCTAGAGCGGTAGTTATGTGAACCAAGTTCAAGAAACATGTTAAGGATTGACCATGATGTCATTGCGAGAGAACAGATAGTTTGGTAGCATGTGAATATAAGTAAAGCACCGAGCTGAATAACGCCGGTTTGTAACTCGAGTGATCAACGCTCAAGGAGCATTCAGTAGTCATCCAAACGAGTGGCGAACCATAATACGAGTGATGTAAGTATATGTGTGGAAGCTAAAATGACAGTGAATACCATATAAGTTGATGTTATACCATGAGTAAGAGCACGGTGCGCAGCAAGCGACCGTTGTATAAGTGTTGTTGAATAATAATATGGCAGATGAGACCAGTTATGAGTTAAACTCAGTGGAGATGCAAGGGAAGTGATGATAAACAAACTAGGCAATAAGCCGGTAGCTAGTACTATGAGATAAGAATCTCAGTGAAACACAGTGTAAATTCCCATTGCAATCACATAAGAGATTTACTGCCAAGAGTTTACGCCTCTACACTCTGTATGACTGAGTGTTTTGGTATTGCATTTGTGTAGTGATGATCGAGTGGGATAGCTAGGACTTGGGAAATGTTAATGGTGGTGGAAGTAGAAAGAGACTTATAACGCTATAATGACCGATGCATGGGAAATGCAAGGTCGTACCAATGAAATGATACTTGTACAGAATCAAATGTGGAGGCATGATTAACAGTAAGTGACTACAGTAGCACTAACTACCAAATATCGGTATGGAATATACCTCAAGTGTTGAAAATAACCAAGAGAGCGCTACACATTAGGTAGTAGCTCAATCTCAACCGACAGTAAGTTGGAAGGAAACAAGTCAATCATTGTGAAATACATAGTAGTATACACAGTAAATTATTATGGAAGTGGATAGAAAGTTTATAACTCACCGAATTCGCGCACGGTCAGAGATACCACGCATCGGTTGAGAAACCGTTATTACCAAGCTAAAGGCGATAATGGAAATGTACAAAAAAAATATATAATAGTGAGTGGGGCAACTAAGCTCTACAGTTATTAGAGTTTTGCAGCAGAAACTAGTGAGCCAGTGATTCAAGTGTTGAATGTGCATGGTGAACATGAGTGAATGGCTAGTTATTAATGCCCAGAAGCCTCACAGGCCAGAATCGAAACCAGTTAAGAGTTAAAGCAAACTCCAATGAGAATTCTTGGTTTAGGAACTAAACCGCCAATATGGTTAAGATCCACTAACCAGAACACATTGTATAACAGACCGCGTGGAAGTTGAAACACTTCACGATGGTAGAACTTTTTAAACCAATGATTCAGCGATTGATTACGTGGGCGTAATCCCTTTTAAGGGGGGTAGAGCGCATAACCACTTAGTGTGTATTACCGTACAAGTGTACGTAGTGTACGTGACCTATATTGTGCATAGCACAAAATAATTGTTTTGATGATTGGTGTGTGTGTTAAGTAAACATACGCATTCATTCATGGTTTAATTGTGGTAATTGCGCACAGAAGATGCGAATACCATTGTGATAAGTGTGTTTATTTGTTAACAGTTGTGTGTGATAGTACAAGTGTGGGGAGTAAAGAAACTCCCGGGGAACAAAACCCCCGATAGTGTATAAATGTGAAACTGTGTGTTGTATTTTGATAAAATATATGTATATATGTAATATAGTGATTCATGAAAGGGTATGGAACCGACATAGAACCTAGTGAGAATAAGATTCCCTGGGTAACAAGATTAAAGTGAACGGAGATAACTGATAGACGGAGTTCTATCCTTTGGAGATGTAATGATTATGACTAGAAAGACTAAAAGATAGAAAATTGGAAATGAGTGTATTACTTGATGCTTGAAAATGAAGTGGGAAGTGGAACTTGATTTGCATGCGATCAAGGGAAGCCGAACACAAATTGGGGTGGAAGGATAGTTCAACACTGATGCTGATCACATCAGGGTTGGATGATTCTTAAAGCTCCCTATAAGTGGTCACAAATAGCCACACTAGGAAAAGAAGCAAAGAGCTTAAGTTGGACTTGGAGTTGTATGTGTTTTCAAAAGGATTTTGAATTGGTATTTATAAAACGGCGATAGATATTTTACATAATTAAAGTTCTCTTACTTAACCTCACAAAAAAAATTTAAATTTAAGTGATTGTTTTGATCTCCTAAAGGAACGGGGACGGAAGGTGTCCATCGCGACCGGGTTCTGCGGGATCACAGTGTATGTCAAGATATTTTTTATTGTTATACATGCTATGACATGTTGTGTGGTATGTGTAATGAATATTATTTTGACCTGGAGTAAAAAAGTGTATGTTATCAAGACCTATGAGTCTAAATGTTGTTATGTTACCTAAGACCAGAGAGTCTAAGGATTGTTATGTAAGTAAAATATTGTAAAGATACCCGAACCATTGAGTCCGAGGTTATCATGTGAGTATGTTATGTTATGTTATGTATGGATGTGAATATGTTACCCGGACCATTAAGTCTGAGGGGTGTGATGTAAAGTATGTTTGGTTATGAAAGTTTTATTTTTATAAGTAATCCCTGTGTTCTAATCCAATGATGTGTGGGAAGAGTGAACTTCGAGGACGAAGTTCATTTAAGGGGGGTAGATTGAAATACCCCAAACCTTGATATGTTGTTTAAAGGTTAAAATATGATATTTAAAGGCTAAAAGTGCCTTAGAAACATCAGTGAACAATTTAAACCATAGTAAAACACAATTAAGCACTAAGACACAGCTTGAGCAAAACATGCTCTAAGCTTGGAGTGAACTTGGTTAGGACCCAAAGAACCTACAAAGACTAAATAATATTCAATTATGATTTAATGAGGCTAAATAAGTCCTTAGGAAACTTTGGTAGACAATTAAACCAAACAAAACACAAATAAATACCTTAAAATCAATATGGGCAAAAATGTGCTCTAAGCTTGGGATAAATTTGTATAAGACCTAAATGTCATATCTATACCTTAATTATATGTTAATGAATATATGAAATCAATTACTAAAGAAAACAAAGCTTGAAAACAAGTTAAAATATAAAATGTGCTTTAAGGAGTCTTAAAGCACATTTTTGAAAAATTGTCTTGTAAATGAGTTTTGAGTGGCTAAATGTCCATCATTACTCTTTAATTAACATGTGTACTACTTAGTATCACATTTGGAAGTCTAAATCAATGGGAAGTCAAAAATTTCACAACTATGTGCCTTGTTTTTGTGAATAGTAACTAAAATATGCTAGTTTATGACATAAGTCAATATAAGTAAGTTAATTGGTCAACAAAGACCAAAACTCCCCTAAGTAATATAAGGGGGCCGGTTTTTATTATGGTGAGTCACCAACATGTAAAAAAATCAATTAAGGAAAGGAAGGAAAAATAAGTAAAAAGAAGAAAGCTACTTTATAAGGTAAATATCTTGTAAAAGCAACACCTCATTTCATTTCTTCCTTTCCCACTCACTTCCACCGTCTCCAACCTCCCTCTCTTCTCCATCCTCGGTTTGCTACAGCAATCCATACCCTCTCCATCTTTGAATGCTTGTAACTTCTAGCTCCATACACCAAATCAAATTCTAAGACCATATTTGTCTTAGTTAGACCAAGCTCTACACTTCTATCTTTTCAAATCTTCAAGAACTCCATTTTGATGCCATGGAGATTCACCATGGAAGGAGCTTGAGTCTATATTTTTATGCCTTGTTGATCACTTTTGCTACAAGGTAAGGAAAAACCAAAGAAAACAACATTTCCTTCATTTTTATTACATGTCCGAAAATTCACCATTAATGGTCTCTTCTCTTGTTCTTTCATAGCTCCATTTCTATCTTTAAAGGACAAGGAGGAGTCCTCTCTTGTTACTTATTCAAGCTCTCTTGTTATTCCAAGGTAAAACAACTATCCTAATGTGTAAAGACAATGTATATAACCTAGGGTTTGTAAATGAGTTTAAGCATGAAGCTTGAATGCTCATTGGTTTTACTTGTGTATTCATTAGAACATTGACAAGTAGCCAAGTACTCTTGCCGATTTCCAAACAAGGAAGAACAAGATGTTCAAGTAAAAATCTTGAAGAAAAGAGGTAAACAAACCGTCTCAATGTAGTTTAAATGCCTAGGAAAAATGAGCTTGATTTGCTTAATAAAATACCTAAGGAGCTAATGACAAATAAGCTAGTAAAATGCTCTCAAGGAGTTTATTAAGGGCATATGTGATGTTGAGTGTATTTGCAGGTCAAAGGCAATATATTATGTGGGAAATTCAGTGCTTAAGGTTTATGCTATTTAAGGGCCTAAGAGCCATGTTATTTAAGGGCCTAAGTGCCAAGCAATTTAAGTTTATGCACTATATTGTGATGTAGTGTAAATTTGGTGAAGTTTTGTGTATGAGAATGTCTTGATGGATTTAAGTGTTCTTGGATGTTTAATGGTGAAAACTATGTGTTTTGGTGTAAGAAGATACAAGAGAAACTATGTCAAAATTTGGTTAAATAACAAGGAGTTTGAGGTGTTCAAAATGATGTTTGGTGACCTAGGTTGAACTAGGAATGATTAAGGTTTAAATGGTGAAAGAAAGTGAATCATGATGTTTTTGGGTGTTAAGATGCCATGGGCATTGTCCTGGAGGACTTGGAGATCAATGGGTGTTTTAAACACACCAAGGGTATGTGTGTGAAGTTCTAAGTCTTGTGCAAGTTTTGGTGATCAAAGGAAAAAAATAATGCCATTGGAGTAGTGGTAATGTTGGTAAGGAAACATTTTGGTATAGTGGTTGTCATAGGTATAAAACACCACTTAGAAATCCTAAGGAGAAACATTGCAAGTGCTAGGAATTTTGTAAGGAATTTGTGGAATGATAAAGATGGTGTTGGTGTGTGATTTAAGGAGTTTAGTACATGGCTAAAGATGTGTTTGAGGTGCCCAAATGAGGTTAGAACATACTAGGTTGCATAAGGTGAAGTTTGGAGTCAAATGGGAATTTAGAAACAAAGGTCTGGAGCCGACCGACCTTAGGGACCGGACCTGCAAGGTCGGTCGAGCTCAGTTTACACTACCAGAAAGAGTTTCTGGAATGGACCGACCTTGGGGACCGGACTTGCAAGGTCGGTCGGGCTTCTATTTTTGGTACGGATTAAGTTTCTGGAATGGACCGACCTTGGGACCGGACTTGCAAGGTCGGTCGTGTCTAAATTTTTGAACGGGAATTGTTTTTGGAACGGACCGACCTTGTGGACCGGACTTGCAAGGTCGGTCGAAGTAGAATTTTTGACGGTAATATGTTCTGGAATGGACCGACCTTGTGTAAGGTCGGTCGGACCAAAATTGTTGTTTAAGGTTATAGGATGATGGGGATTATTAAGTAATGATGTTATAAGATTGTTAAGGACATGTTAAGTGAGTTATAATGACAATTTAGTGGGGGAAAGTTGTATTAAAATGAAAAAGTAAAACAAGTTAAAATGTGAAGTTATTTTACTAGTTAACGGGGATAAGTTATGAGCATTAGACTTTAAACAATCATGTTACCCCGATGTTAATAATAGTAAATGTAATGTTACCAGTTGTTCAAAGATGTTACAAGGAACATGTGGTGGCACGTTAGAGTGAAACCCCGGTGACAGGTATGGTTTTCTTGCAACCTGTGTCCTACAGGATTACACCGGCTTGTATGCCAATGTGTTTTTCTGTGTGTTTGCCACGTTGTAAGATAAAACATGTAATGAGTTTATAGTAATTCATTTATGTGGCGTGTTCAATTCCGATACCATTTAACCTCGAAAGTGTTAAACCTTAGCTAACTGAGTCTAGGATCACATGAGAGATCGGTATTCGGATTTAACGACCCGAACCATGGGACGTTCTAACCACGGCTATGTGTGAGTTAATTGTGTGATGTTTGTGTGTGAATGTAAGGACCTCCCTCGTGTGTTTAACCAAGTTGTGATACTGTATGGTGTATGGATGTGATAGATTCCATAGTGGGGCTCTAACTATTTATCTACAAGTAAATATGTACTAACGGGGGTGAGGAATCCGGTCAGGCCGGTCGCGCGTTGTTTGGGAGTGGGTATCCTTTTTAGCCTTACCCTCCTCTCTGTTATGGTTGTTTCCCTCATGGGTTATGATCTCCCATTAGCTTACTCCAAAGCTTAGCTATTCTGACTTATGATCGGTTTAGGGGGAACATGTGTTTGTGTGGTGTGTTCGGGTCACTAAATCCGATCCATCTTAAGTTAAGTTACTTGTCCGACTATTAGGACGGTAACGAGTGTTGTGTAACGAGCTTATCATGAGTTGGCAACATTCTCTAGGCTCTACAGTGAACTAATTATGTTTGGGGTCGGTTCCTTAAGAGAACCGTACCTGTTGTGTTATATGTTATTATTGTGCCGTAATTCTTATAGCGGTGTGATGTTATATGTTGTAAAATGTGGAGTATGTGGATCATGGATATGAATCCCAGTTTATGATAAGAGGCGTTTATGGATAACCCGACTAGTGGGTAAGTGTCGTCTATTAAAGAAGTAGCTCCGTTAGAGGAGAAACACTCTAGGGTCAAAGAAGACAAGGAGTGATTTATTAGGTGTTGATGTGTTGTCTATATTTGTTGTGACCTCTGTTGTGGATTGTAATGTATCTTGTGTTATGGGAGTACATGCATGATTTAAATGTAATCAACCGCATGCTAATACGACAAATAGTTGTGTGTGGCCCGGTAGCATGCGGGCTGCGGGATTACCATACGAGCAAAGGTGCTGAGCCCCTTGGGGGCCACCCTTTCTTCTCTTTCCTATTTCAGGTACAAGGAGCTGGAAGCCGTTCGAGAGTAGGACGGGGTAGTCGTTTGTATGTGGGTAGCCATTTAAATTGTTTATGTATTGTAGGTGTAGTAAGACCGAAATTGTTATCGGCATTGGTTTGTAAATACTCGGTACAATTGGAATTAGGGCTGCCCATGGTAGGTTAACCGCCTTATTCGGTTAACCGCTTTCGGTTAACCGGGTCTTCGGTTTTCTTAAATTCAATTCCATTACCATTCCATTTAAATCGGTTAACCGGATTCGGTTAACCGTTTAATTCGGTTTTCTAAAATCCAATTCCATTACCATTTCGTTTAGACCGGTTAACCTTTAGCTCGGTTCGGTTTTTTCAGTTAACCTTGTAGCCGTATAACTTTTTTTATTGATGAGACCCATACCATTAATATTATAGTACAACATTGATCACTCACTTAAATCATGAGTGATAAATCAAACACATGTAACAAAAAAATAAAATGATACTTATATTCCCTCAATAGCTCACATTAATTATTATATAGGTTAACATTAATATTTGAAGTTTTTCATTGTTTATATAACCGGTTAACCACGGTTAACCAAACGGTTAACCGTTATGGAAAATTCAATACCGTTACTGAAACCGCATCCGGTCAATTTACACGGTTCGGTTAACCATACCGCAAGAACCGGTACGGTTAGCCTAAAAGCAGGTATGGTTCACTTCGGTTTCGGTCGGATACCACGGTTTCGGAATTTTTCGGGCAGCCCTAATTGGAATGTTTATGTGTGTTGGTTGTTATTAATGGAAAGGGATAGTAATGCGTAGATGCTCGGGAATCTAGTCCATCAGACCGATACAATGTATATGTAATAGCCTTGTTAGCCACGTGGGTGGTTAACGGCGTGTAACACCAACGAGTTAAGTAATGTGATGAGTATGTTTTCCGCTGCAGTTTGTTGTTAAGTGTGTTAATGTTGGATGGGGTGTTACAGTTAATAACTATTCAAACTTACAGTAACTACAAACTATGACCTGCCTAAATAACGAGCAGATGTCATGAAAAGGAATACATTAATTAAAACAAATACTTAAGACTACCTGAACTGGCAAAAGGGTTTGTTGAAGACCATACGACGCCAACTGTCATTTATACGGGAGCTGACGACGAATAACAGTGACGCTATACTGATAACCAGAAAGGCTGATAATACCGCCAAGTATACAGTGATGATGGAGTAAAAATATATCTCAATGGACATAACCGCATGATGATCCAACCTGCATGGCGCACTTGCTACAACAAGTGCTGCTCCAGTGAACCAAATAAAAGAGAACGAAGACCTACACGGAAAGAGAAAACACTGAATTTTATGCGATACCCAGGCACTGAGCTTGCCGCCCAGTGCGGGACGGGAAAATCTTACAATCCCTTATTAACTTTGTGAGAAGACCATGCGAAACCTTGAAATATGACTATCAGTATAGTCCTACAAAAATAACCAATGATAATATCAAGAAAAATCATAACAGAATCTCACTATATATAACTAAACATCCAACAGAAATAAACACGGGATGTAATACCTGCTCCAATACCAAGGGTCTTAGCTAGTATCATTACAGTGACAATGCTGGACCCCTAATAAATAGTGAGAAAAGAACAAACTTTTGAATCCATATATTCTGAAGTCAGGAGAACTACCAAAATAGCAATACTAAGTGCTATATATAAATACATATAATTAGGAGGTTATAAACCTAAAACTTATGAGGAGTATTGATATATTTCAGAGGGATAAGTATCATAAAATATACCTACCCTATTTTGAGGCACATGTCCTACTCTATCCTTATGGATTTATACGAGCATATGTCTTCTATGACAGCTCAATTTGGGAATGTAGGTAAAGTACACATGAGAACAAATAAAGTTACCTCCCAATGTAATATAAATTTTTATATGATCATAGTAACAAGTAATTCTCTATGGTGGCAGTGTAAGCTATACTAAGAGTTTGAATTAGATATACACCAAAGGTGAGTGAAAGTTAAACGTAAAAGTGGGAGAACATACCCCTTGGCTTGTAACAAGCGTTTTACACGTGAACTTTCCTAACAATGTATATCAATCTCGATGATTATAAATCCCCTATTTTATACACCTAAGCAACCTATTCTTGGAAGCCATTGAAACTGTGGATTAACCACGTTTCTAAGAGATAGAAATGAACCATAAGTTTTGATTGTCCTGTCACCAAACCGTAAGATTCAAACTAGGAACCCCTAGTTTGGAATGGTACTAATATTAAAAGATATTTAACCTAGGTTGAACATATGATTCACCTGATCCAAGGAGTTTAAATGTAACAAGAAAAGGCCAAGCTTTAAGGCGGAGGGATTAATACTTTAGGGAATCTTAATTGTAGAATGGATTATAAAAACTTTTTCTTGGAGTCTTATTCCAAATTTAGAAATAACTATGACTGTCTTTATTCCAAGTGATGGTAACCAAAGTGTAGGCAATGATCAAGCCTTGATAAGTTAAATACTAGATAAAGCCTTTTAAAGAAAAGAGTGTACTCTAAGGTATCCAAATCCATAATTGAATTTAGTGCTTGTATGATGGGTCTAAGAGTCAAATGATTGCCGAATACACTTATTAGACAATGTGTGTCTATATGTTTTAACAAGAATTTATCTTTTATGCCAAAAGGAAAAACTGGCTTCCCCGCTTGATGATTTGATCAAAGGAATTTAATTCCGGGGATTAAGGAATACACTAGTTTCAAGTGTAAGCTACAACAGCTACTAGAGTAGTTGTATAACAGTCAAGGAAGAATGTTGTAAACACCACGTCACAAAGTCTTGATAAGATAAAAATTTGGAAATTTGCAATTATGTGGTTGTTTGATATTTGACGTGGGAGGTCGAACTTGATCCTAGTCAGATCAAGGGAAAACCAAACACAAAATGGGGTGGAGGGATAGTTCAACACTGACGCTGACCCCGTCAGGGTTGGATAACTCTTGAGACTCCCTACAAGTGGTCACCAATATCTCTGTGATAAATATTTGTCCTTAATATAAAATCTGTCTAATAAAGCATATTAGATGCAGAGGACGTAAGTTAAAAGTTAAATTGTCCAGGTTACCCTGAAGAGATTTAAATAGCTAAAACAACTCCGTGTTTGACTGAAAAATAATCAACTATGAAGGAAATACTAATTGTTATTATACCATAAGTCATGATAATAACATAAATATGAGATCAAGAGACATTTATCTATAATGACAGTATTTACAAGCTACCTTCTAAGTTATGGCCTTACTGCCATCGGAAGGGAAGGATCGACTTTATGTCTTTCTTTATGAAATCAAACCCAACATATTTAGTGGGAACCTACCTATAAGCTTGGTAGAATATAAAGAGTAGAAACGTTATATTAATACTCACATGAATGAATTCATAACCCGCGGGAACATGTGGAATTGTGAGAAATCTGTACCTTGTTAGAAACTTTAACGGGAACCCTACTGTGGTATACTTAATGCACAGACAATAAAGATCGGGTATGTACTACCGACAATTGGTGAATCGATAATAACAGGAAATCTTTTATACTATAAACAAGATGCACGGCTTGACCGTAGCTCATACTCTATATTTAGAATGGAAACCAAATATGGTGACAGTAAACTAAAATACCAGAATCACAAGATGATGACCTGAAGACCAAGGAGAGGAACTTTGATACGCCCCAGTATTTATACAAGACCCGAACGCCGACGGCTACAACTACAACAGATGACGAATAGAAGACAAATTTAAAACCAACAAGAATACTGTAACCTTACAGCTACAACAACTAAACCACTGAATGCATCAGCAACACCGACAAAGATGATGAACCCCACTATCAGGACGCTACTACTATCAATGGAGAATTTTATAGTAAACCAATCGGGTAAGGACCCATGGAAGGAAGAATGCTTCAACTAAACATGCGAGAGCCTATGGACTTGACAAGGAATAATCCTAAATTGGACAGATAAATAGTAATATATATCAAGAAGATACCCGATATGCGAAAGCAACTAGCGGGAGGAACACAGGAAAAGAATCAACTCTGATAAAGAGCAAGACTCCTCAGTAATATTGACGAGAAGAATCATAGTGGAATCACCGTCATGAGCAGCTATCAGAAATAAGCATACAGGCCCAACCAATCAAGTGAAACTCGTGAAGAACTCAACGATGAAAAATCAAATGAAAGGTGAACTGTATTACAGTATATGCCACGTAGAGGAAGAACCTCGTAGTAGATTTGCCCAAAAAGGATAATGGAAGATACATGACATGTGCTTGAGCATCACAGGATGGGCAAACCTTACAATATTATTGGAAGCCGACGTACAGTAATAAGATATACAATGAAGAATACCAACAATGCTGCAATTAACAGTTACTTAGAGACAAGATAATCGGGAGCAGTGGCATCTAAACAAGACATGGAATAATATCGGCAACAAACAAGATGGTAAATTACCTTCACCCCTACATATGGGATTCAAAAAAAAGCATAATAATGCAAAATAGAACATGTTAGAGAATTCATAGATTCTTAGGGGCAATACCCTGTAAACGGACAGAAGTCCAGACAAGATCAACAATAACGATCAAACGAAAATAATGATGAACACAACTCACCAACCCTACATGTGAACATAAAGGAACTTAAATATACCACCTATGAAGCGCATTTAAGACTATTCCAAAATGATTGAACATTACTTAATCAGAGTCGCGCAACGGAAGCGGGTGGTCCCATCAGTTAAAATTATCTACTAAGCTCAAGGGAAATGCACAACGTATTTCACGTATCTTAACCAAAATATGTGCCATACCCACCTAAAGTCTTACAACCAAGAGGCTATTTTTAAAACTAATCATAAGTTCAAAATAAGAGTGAAGATTCCTTCACTATTTACCGACTAGCTGTACTAGTCTAGGGTACGTGGGCGTACCCCTCTTTTGGGGAAGGGGGGAGAGCCTACTGCGTTTTAACATTTTTAGCATGGAAGTACACTTTCGTTGTACTGTTGCACTGTGATCTGTGTGTTTACATGTGTGACTTTGTGATTCTATAAATTTTACTTACTAATGTGTGCTACGTTACACTGGCATGAATGGATTATGTGTACTACGTTACACTATATTGAAGCTACTTTGGTTCTACGAGATTATGTGTACTACGTTATACTATATTGGAATTACCCTGTGATTGTGTGCACTTGTCAATATGTACTATGCTACACTACTACGAATGAATTATGTGCACTACGTTGCACTACTTTGCATTGAAGCTATTATTGATGATGACCTTTCATGATCATTACACTAGATATTATGTTGGATATATATACTACGAACTACAGAATAGTGAAACTTGGGACTCTATCCCTAAAATAGAATTGAGTTGTGGATGCTTAGTGGAACTTGATTCCCCACAACCATTTGAACTTAGATATGAGACTTCGGGGCGAAGTCCTTTTTAAGGGGGTAGATTGAAATACCCCGAATCTAATTAATACCCGTTTATTATTAAACAATGAAGAATTGATCTAGAAACAATCATTTTAGTTACGCATGCTAATCTATGCATGCAAACGTTACGTAAATTAGTATTATTACACGTGCGCATGCAAACTCACGCATGCAAACGTCACGAAAAAACAATCGTTTTACCATAAACGCTAACTGGCGTAATGTTACCAAAAGTATTAACGTACTCGTACAAACGTTTATGTACGATTATTAACAAGAACTAAACTCCTTACATAACTAGCTCGAAAGAGAGAGCGTCAACAAGGAAGATTAATACGAACGTTCATACCACTCATAAAATGACAACGTTCAATCCACGAACGCTAATATAATGTCATCTTCACGTACGCATATAAACGCTTGTGTATGAACATTAACGGGCATTAAACCCCTTATGAAACAAGCTCAATTAAGAGAGCGCTATCCAGGAAAAACCTATACGGGCGTTTATACGACCCGGTACACAATAACGTTCATTGTAAAAACGCGAAAAATGCTAACGAGTAACGTAAATATTTTACAAATGCTTAGGCAATTATAAAAGTAAAATTAAATTAATATACACAATTAAATAATGTAACAACTTATGTTACATAATCTTAATACCTAATATATATCATAAATGCATAAGAAATGTTATAACAGTACATATAACAAAGTATACAATTTTTCCAAACAGCACTATATTGCCATTTATGTATACTCACTACAACAATATTGCCCTATTGGGGCAATTTTGACACTATCAATTAGTGCACTTAGAAGGTTGCACCTAAAAGTTACAGCAGCTAGGGCAATGTTATGTTGCAACTCTAGACCGTAGCTAAAAGGGCATAAAAAAAACTTGCACCAATAGATATTATCAATTGGTGCACACATTATCTCGCACTAATAGGTCCTATCAATTAGTGCAATTTTGTTTCAGTCGCCCTATTTGTGTAATGGTCAAATGGTGCAATCTTTTTCTTGCACTATCTGGTTTTGTCAAATAGTGCATCTTCATCCTGTTGCCCCATTAGCACAATTACACATATTTCTTTCCGCATTGATCAATAGGTGCAAAAGAAAATTTCACTCTAATAGACATAATTAGTTAGTGCATCCTTTAGACTTGCACTAATTGATGTTATCAAACAGGAGCAACAGATTTTATGCCCTGTTAGATATGGTCACTTGGTGCAAAAGTTTATTTCGCTCTAATACCCCACTGTTATTACGCAAGAGAGTATTATACTCCAACCTATCTTCTTCTTCTCCCGATTGAAGTCGGGGCTGGAAACACTTCATTTGAGAAATCTAACCTATCTCTCGATCTTCTTCACTTCACTTACGGTCATCTTCGTTCTTGCTCACCAGATTGAAGACGGGGCTGAGAACACTTCAAACCGGTAATACTCTAACCTATCTCACGGTCATCTTCTTCTTTTCACTCGCGGTCATCTTCTTCTCTTCATTCACGGTCACCTTTACTCTCGCACAACAGATTGACGTCTGGGCTGAAAACGCCACCATAGCCAGGAATTGCAGATCCCAAGCGGCGGCAGGTGCTCAGACACCCTGAGTCAATTTTCTGGATATGGATTAGTGGAGCAATTGAGAGGCCGAAGGAAATTGACACGGAGAAGAGGAGAAAAGGAAGGAAGGAAAGTTCAGAGGTGGAATAAGAGTGGCGTCTTTGTTTAATTTGTCAGGGACTTCAGAAGTGATGAAGATGGAGCTAATTAAAGACTGCGATGAGCTTGACCATACTCAAGAAGAAGCTAGCGAGTAGTCACAACCTATTCTCCTGGTGCGTAAGTTATCTCTATCTATTGGTCGATCATTTTTTTTTGGTTTCGTTGCAGATTTCTCTACAAGCAGTCTTGTTTGTTGCAATGCTGATTTTGTTAAATCTCCAATGAAGTGGATATTCTCTGTATCACCTGGAGTGTTGTTATGGTTATCTTCCTCACAAGCAGCGTACTCTGCCAGCGAGCTAAATTTGGATCCAGTTTATGAAGTTGGCGAGTTGTTTGAACTAGGTATTCAGCTATCTTACCTACTTCTACTGTTGGCTCTCCTTGGAGTGGGAACATTCTTTGTGATTCGCCAAGTACTACTACTCGACGGGAACTCGACCTTTCTGCAAAGGAACTGCAGGTAATACTTCAGATCCTTCTTTGATTGTATTCTTACGATGAAATATATGCAATATATACCTTAGCAGTATGTTCAAGTAGTTGTTGTTTTATGTTCTGTTAGAAGAAATATCACTTTATTGAATGTAATTCTATTCTGTTGCAGATTGGTGATAGATTTATTGGCCGCAGACTTATTCAGAAATTATGATAGAGCTCTTACTATTGGTCTTCAAGGCTATGCACAGTTGTATGTCCCTGTAAGCTAATATACATATTATATGATCTTATTTCTGATGTTTTTTTTATTGAAGATGCTAAATTTTACTGTGAGTTATCAAGTCAAAAGCTGCTCATACATTTAAATGATCTGCTGGGATACCATTGTTAATATTGTTGGTGGCAGACATCAACCACTTCTTACGTCTTGCCAATTGGGAAGGAGTAATGCAGGTCAGTTTCATAGGTGACTTTGGTTATGTGGATTATTGTTCTTGCCCAAGGCCCTAGGCCCTAGGCCCCTAGATATGCCATCACTGTTAGCATTATTGGAGTTTGTAATTACAGCAGCTTGATGGCGGGGCAGAGAGTCGTATTAATCTTAATGTGAATAACATTTGCATCTGATGCCTTTCAATGTTAATGTCTTGCATTATTTTCGAATAGTCTCGTAGCATCCGTGACTTTGACAACCATGCCACTCGTATTGTGGGAAAGTATGAGGTATCTGTTGCCTGTATCTGATCTATGTACTTATTAGTTTTCCTTGCACTTCTTTTATTCATCATATAAAAAGCTAAGGCTGTTCTCCACTCCAATGAATAATCTTTCCCCTTGCCGTTTCAGACTGTTGACACTTTCTATAGGCAATGCAGCAGTACCAGTCATGTGGGCAATGCGGCTGTCCCGCTCCTCTGTATTAATGCTTTGGATGACCCTGTCTGTACAAAGGAGGCCATTCCATGGGATGAATGCAGGTCTTCCCTCCTGTTATTTTTACTCTTTTATATCGCCCTGAAGAATTCTACTTCTTTGTTTTCAGAAAGCTAAACTTTATTAAACAGAGCAAGTGTTATCATCACCTTCTGATCCATTAGTTTCTTCTTATATTGGGTGAATACTTATTAAAACATACAATGATTTTGCAGTTGCCTATTTGCTTTGATGTTCAATGTTATAAAGTCAAATTTGAGATGGTAAATAAATGGGACTAAAGGAATCATCAATGGTTAATCAATATAAAAATTTTTGGTTAACATTTCATTATCTTGTTGTAGGTCAAGCACCATCTGATGTTGAAACATGCTGCCATGAATGCTACACCATAATAATATTATTGAACACAGAGCCCGTTAGTTGGTATCTTGTTTATGGTGTATGTCACCTTTCTATAGGGGTCAAGGCCCATGATGACAAACACAGCATTTACCAAGCTCGGTTTACAAACCACATAATCACATGACCATTTCTGTGAATTTTGATAACAACAAGCACCTGATGCTTCTTGTCTCCTGTGCTGAAAATCCTCTTTTTTTTTTCTCTTAGTCATGCCGGTATCTATTGCACAAAAAACATAGTCATCAATATAGTATCTTTTAAAAAGTAAACTAATATACAAAAACGTTACTATCAAAAAGTAAACTTTCTTCTTTCTTTATTACTATAAATTTATGCTTGCTTCATAAGCAACTTACACTTCTCTTAATTGCATTTGCCTATATACTAGTAGTTTATGATATGAATGAATCTTCTCTTAAGTGTGATTCTTTCTACTGTTTTCTGACGAGTTTGAGATGTTTCTTCCTTTGCATCTTTGGTTTTTCTTCCTTTTTGATTCCAGTGAAGACTCATCAACAAATCTGAGACATGATGGATTCTAATGGTTTTCTTTGGACATCAGCTACATCAACACCAGTGGGTTTGATCTTCTCCTATAGTTAATCTTATCCACTTGTACATGAATAGTGTTTGATCTAATGAGGTAGTTATGCAAAACAGTTAGTTGTGTAAAACAATTGTAATGATCAATGGTAGTTGTGTAAAACAGTGGTAGTTTGGATGAAACTTTCAGTGGGTTGTATGACACAATTTGTGGAAAATTATAATAATATATAATATTTTAATCATCTTTTTGTAATTTTTATGTTTATTAAGACTTTTATTGATGAAATAATGAAATTATTAATATTATGAACAATGCAGAATTTTTTTTTTAAAAGCTGAAAGATCAAATAGGGCATTACTTTTTGCACCAAATGTTATGTATGTACTGAAATGGTGCATGTCTAAAAAGTCGCTCTAATTGTTGTATGCAAATAGTGCAACACTATCAAATGCCCTATTTGTGCTGTTTACAGTTTACCGAATACGTATTGTCTTAGCTTTGCTATAGATCAAATGGGGCAACATAATTATTTGCACCAATAGAGTGGTGTTATTTAGTGCAACCGAATCAATGCCCTATTTCTAAAACATCTAACAGTGTATATAGTTTATGCACTATTAGTATGCCTCAAATGATGCATTATTAACATTCGCCCTATCTGTGATGTTTCTTAAGAAACCGCCGACTTGGATTATGCTATTAATCAATTGGGGCAACATTCTGATGTTGCACTAATAGAGCAGCGTCAATTGGTGCAACTTCCCCATCGTGCACTAATAGAGTAAGATCATTTAGTGCAAGTAAAACTGGCTCTGTTTGTAGTTGATCAATTGGTGCAACTTTTATTGCACTAGTTGTTCATGTCAATTAGGGCAAAATAAAAAGTTGCACCAAATTGATTATTGGTGCGAATCAACTAGTGCAAGCTGGGGGCAAGATTAATTTTGCTCTAATTACTCTATTAGAGCAATAATATGATCTATTAGTGCAACTTTTGTTGCCCCATTTGAACTCTTATGTTGTAGTGTATATGTGGTACTTGTTTTATACAATTTTTCATAGTGAAAAAAATAATCACCAAATATACTTATCTTATATATGTATATAACATTAAGATAAGATTAAGATTTTACCTAATATGACTACTATACTATACGGTAATATGCTATACTAAGCCAAAAAAAAAAAAAACTACAAACTAACCATGCTCCAACCGGTAATACATATCTACATGTCCCAGAAAGCTTGTCTTCCTTTGAATTTGAACAACACGGGGCCATTTCATAAACCTGCGCATGTCCCCCTTAGGTGGCAAAGCTCCACCGATACCAAACTGCTTTGGCCTCTTCTCATACAGGGGATTCACTGTCTTCTCTGTTTTCTCCTTGGCTGGGGCGACAACTTTCTCACCTCTTTTGGGAGCCATGGTTGACAAAAAAAAAATCCGTAGCAATCAATAAAGCTGTTATATTAATCAGCAAGGGAATAATATGAAACAAGCTCATCATTACATACATACACATACATAATTATACAACCGGAAGAACCATTACACAAGCGAGCAAAATCTGTACATGTATATCAATAAAAAAAACGGTAAGGTACTTAAGCAAATAAAATTGTCACAGCCACTAAACATATATACTGCTATGCACATGGACTTAATTAAACATAAAGGAATACCATGTATTGACGGTGATACATGTATGAAAATCAAACATAAAAAAAAAATATATGTAACTCGTTCATTTCAGCCGGTAATGGAGCCATGTGACAAGATTTAAAATGTAAAGCAACATGTAACTTTATTAGTTGTCTACCTAACTATCACACTATATTAATATAGGAGTATACCCCATCCCAATCAGCTTGCTACCACCGAAAAACCTGTACAAAAATATGATGCGTTTTGATTTTGAATGTGCATGATATAATAAACTGAAGTTAGGTAGTAGGTTCCCTGTACGCATTCAAGTTGCAAAATGAATAAGACAAGACCATTAAATCAGCCCCCACTTCCGAAAAGTCTACATCATATACTTATATATATGCTTAATTAAACTAAAGGCTATAGGTTATATCATGTATAATCGGTGGGCACATGCACCTAATTAAACTAGGGTACAAAGAAAAAAAATCTAAAGCACACATATACCACCGAATGGATGCATTCACACTAAATAAACAAGTAAAAGGTATACCTTAGTACAAGTGCAACCGGTTGTGTATACATGTCCATATGACATGATTAATTGGTCAAATTGTCATGTTGACTTTATGAGTCATTCACTCCTCCATTATATGACATAAATACAAAAGCAAATCCTCTCAATCCCACCATTGCCGAAAGTTACACCTATTATTGGAGAATATAACAATAGACGTAATTGATTGTTGCTTTCAGACCTTCTGAAGTGGAACTTCCAGCACACCATATGAAATACCCCGAATTTAAATATAGGGATTAAAATTAATCTAATACGTATTTAAGGGCCTAAGGGTACCTAATTAATACTGGTAAGGAAAAATAAATCCAAAAGAATAAATAAACGCTTAAAAACGGAAAACGCTAAATAAGCGTTAAATAACCATAGGAGGTATGAGACCTCGGTTAAAGTATTATAGGGATTCTAAATGTTTAATAAGACCTAAATAATATATGGGAACAACTCCCAAAGAAAATGGATCCTTAAAACAGATTAAAACCACTAACGAACCTTAAAGCGCGTTTTTCGAGGTAACCGGGAACACGTGTCTTTAAGCGGGTCAAATAGACTCGTAACAATTTTGGTCAACTAAATAATCATTAATAAATATTAGTGAACCTTTAGGACCAATAAAATCTATAAAACGAGGAATTAGTAAAAACTGTCAAAAACGAGAAGTTGTGGGGTAGAAACATGAATAACGCAAACTTATGTGTCCACTTTTAAAATAAAAAGTAAAATGTATGTGTGTGCTGTGTGTATGTCCGATTTGGACCCCTCACTCACACTCTCTCACACACTCACTCCCTTATTTACAAAACTACAAAACTAATAAAGTAAACACTCACTACTTTATTACCCCACACTCTCACACTCTCTCTCCTATTTCTATCTCCCTCTATCACGTAAATCCCCCACCCTCACTCTCTCTTTTCTCTTCTTCTTCCTCCTCCAGCGATTTCCATGGAGAAATGGAAACACCCACACAAAACTCTACTTCTCTCCTCTTGTAACCCCCTTGAATCTCTTCCAAAAATTATAAAACTACACCATTGGAATCCTCTCATCAAGAGCTACATTCCTATCTTTTCAAAAATCGATAACAACAACTTTCATCACCATGGGTATGGAGCATTTGGAGTTTCAAGACCACCATTAGAACCACCTCTTCCTCCTTGTCATTTTAAGGTAAAAATCTTCTTGAAACTCCTTTGTTTTTCTAGCCTCATGGGCAAAACGAAAATGAAGCTAAAACCTTGTTTGGTTTCTTTGCATTCTAGCCGATTTTGGCTTGTTGAGGGAGTTAGAAATCTTGTTCTTGAACCACTCCAAGTTTCACTTACACCCTTGCAAGGTAAGGAATTTTCTAAACCCTAAAGCCCACATTAAAAGCTTAAATAATGTTAGGGTTAATTTTTAGTATTGAATGGTGTATTTAAGAATGGGTTGTGATGTTAGATTGGTTGAGAGACTAAAACCGTAGAGAGAAGGAAGGAGGAAGAAGCAAGAAGAACAAAGAAAATCTAGAAGAAAAACAAGGTAATTAAACTCACCCTTTTGTAGTCTTATATATGTATGTGTAACAGAGTTTAGAAGTTTGAAATGAGTAATGGAAATGGTATTGTGTAGTAATGTATTGTGCAGGAGAATCCAAGTGCTTAAAACCGTTGAAAGACATGTAAAATGTATTGAAACTTAGTTGGGTATTGGGTTGTTGAGTGCAGGAATTTTTAGTAGTGTTTTAGTATTGGTAATTGTGTATGGGAGCTTGTATATTGATGTTGTGTATGAACAGGTGAGATGATGTTAATGTGTGAGGAAACATTGTGGTAAGAGTGTATAAAATATAGGGGAGACAATGGCAAAATCTGCCTAGGATTATAACGTTTAGTGAACCAGAAACTAGGTGACTAATAGGTGTTGTAACAGATTTTGATAGAGAAAGATAAAGGGGTAGATTGGGGGGGTAGATAATGTATTGTGATGTACTAGGAACTCTAGAAATGACATTATAAGTAGTTAGAGAAGGGGAGAGTAAGTGTCAAAATCTGTAGCAAAGTGTATTAATATGCATTGGAGAAGTTAGGAAGGATTAGTGTGCAAGAATTGGTAAAAAGAGTGTTGGACTTGGGTATAGGTATTGCAACGGCTTGGAAATGTATTTGGAATGCTAATGGTGGCATTGGTTGAGAAGTATGGTAGAATGGAGTATGAAAATCTGTAGCATAAGAGGAAAGAAAACTATTGTAAGTGTGGAAAGGAAGTGATGGAATTGCGTAAGTTGATTGATGGACTTAGTAAAGAATTTGGTGGATGAACTAAGGCAATTTGGAGGGCCTAGGTAGTGTTTAAACATGTGGGATTACATGTAAGAAGATTGGAGAAACAATGGGTAAAGTATAGGACTGAAAACAGAAGTAAAAATGCAAATACTGGGCCGGACCGAACTTGCGACCGGACTTGCAAGTTCGGTCGAGCCCAGATTTACAAAGACGGGAATGCTTCTGGAATGGACCGAACTTGCGACCGGACTTGCAAGTTCGGTCGGACCAGAAAATTCTCCCGTCAGTAACCTTCTGGAATGGACCGAACTTGCGACCGGACTTGCAAGTTCGGTCGGCCAGAAACATTTCCGTCGAGTAAGCTACTGGAATGGACCGACCTTGCGACCGGACTTGCAAGGTCGGTCGGGCTAAAATTTTCACATACGAAACTTACTGGAATGGACCGACCTTGGGACCGGACTTGCAAGGTCGGTCGGCCCTGTAATTCTCTAGCGTAATTCCTTACAGACTTGGACCGAACTTGCGACCGGACTTGCAAGTTCGGTCGAGTCAAAACTTGCAAAAAAAAAACTATAAGACTATGGTTAGTATATATATATATACCCACCTATACATAAGTGCATATATATGTAAGTATACCATTGTTAAGCAATGAAAAGTAAGTAAATAAAATGTAAGTATAAGAATGTGAAGACTTAGTAAGTATGAGTTGGGAAGCGTAAGGGTAACCGAATTAAATTAATGATAGTTAGAGTAATTATTCAGTTGTATGTATATAATAGGATTTGATTTGGGAACACCGGAGGAACGTTGGGATACAAGTGCAACGGTGAAAGGTATGATTTCTTCATGCCCTGTATCCTAATCTGGTTACCCTGATTTGTGGGCTTATTTGATCACTAAATAAGATAAATGCATGAATCGGACTATATTGCACTTACCTGTGCTTGACTTATGTTGTTCTTGATATTTATTGTCTTGAGCACTAGTTTGTATAATTCATGAAATGTATGAATGATGATGACTTGTATTCGAATCTTGTATTGTACTTAAGTATTGTATTGTATTTTGTATAAGTGGGTATTGAGCATAGTAATTATGGATGTGGCTTGTATGAATGACTTCTACTAATTCCTAACTACCTAACTCCTAACTTAAGTGAGTAAACCGGAATGAGTAGAAGTCCGATATAGCTTCGGCCACGCGTGAGGATGCGGAGTCACAAGAGGTTGGCTGCAATTCCTGACTCTTAAACTGGTCCGCGGCCCAAATCCCTTAAATGGGTAGAATTCCGGATTGGTGAGTCAAGTAAATCCCGGAGGTGGGACGGTGTAGTCCCCAGGGCCGGAGGTCCCGACGACTTAACTTGAGTAAGAGTAAGAGTAAGTAAGTATGGATCCGTAAGTATGTATGAGTATGTATGCGTATGTATGAAGTAACGAGTAAAAGAGTAATCTCCACCCGATTAACCCGGGTGGACCAATGAAGCTAACAAGAACTGTATCTTGTGTATGTGTAATTCGGAAAAAAGTAAGTACGTATTGAATGGTTTATGTTGTACTCTTGTATGTAATGAAGTGTATGTATGTGTGTATGTCTTGCGTAATGTATTGTAATATTATGTATAAGAACATGTATGCATGTATGTTTGAATGAAATCAACCGCATGTATTCGACCAAGTGGTCGGCGTACCCTCACTAGTACGCGGGGTATGCGGTTATCATGCGCAGCGAAAGCTGACCCCCTAGGGGGAACGTTTTTAGTGTGCAGGTACCCAAAGCGGATGTGGTCAAGGTAAGAGACTGGCGGCACACCCTTGTACTTAGAAAGTAAGTAGTTGTGAGGAATGGGTAGATGTAGACTCTTAGTGAGTATGTATGAACTTGGAAGGGATATTATAATTGTATAAGGATCCTAGTAGACTCGGTTAAGTATATTGTAATGTATGGATTATGGAGGAGTAAGTATTGAATGGAGCATTATTGTATTTGATTGATGAATGGAGTATGTATTATAGATGTGTAGTACTCGGGATTCCGGTCCATCAGACCGATGTTGTAAGCAGTAGTAGTAGCCTTGTTAGCCACGTGGGTGGTTAACGACATTGTATCACCCATTGTATGTAAGTAAGTATCCGCTGCGTGTATCTGATGTGTAAGGAGATTGGACGGTAAGCATGTATTAATGGTAGGGGTGTTACAAAAAGTGGTATCAGAGTGAAGTATCGCTCTGATGACTGGAAATACCGAGTTTAGGAATACCGAGCAAGGAATTAGAAGCTTAGGGCTAAGGGCTGAGTGTTAGCATTAGAGATATGCTAGTTAGGAACTACCGGGAGTACCGGATACCTACAATACCAGTCCCGCCCGCCGCAGACCCCACTGTATAACTTGGGAAAGAACGCAGAGAGAAGAAAAGTCTTCTCATACTCGGGGAAACCCGATCTGGCAATTGTAAAGCAATCACACGGTAACACGAACCGACATATGGTAGATTCCAGGAATTGGAAGTCCCGGAGATGGATCCCGACTGGGAGATGGATCCCGGTTGGACAACAATACCCGCACTTAATGGTGGAAGAATGAGGACTCCAACCATAAGTAGACTACAACATGCAACAACATGGGGCGACGGCTTAGCAGTCGCAAAACCTGGCTAGCACTAAAAACAGCAGAGGAAAGGAGCAGTAACGGAACCCGAGACACAAGTCTACGGGATAGTGATACTTGAATAATATCACCAATGGTATGCTAGCCGACTAAGGACATAGTCGGAAGCGGTTAACTCCAAAGCTACAACGCCACTAAGGTTGCAATACCTGGCCAATATAGCTCAGACAACTACAAGAACAACCATGAGTATAATCCAATAGGACTACAAGAGTAGTGCCTAAACGAGGAAGGCTCAGTAACCACCACAAATGTGTGGGAACGAGCCACAGGAACGACACTAAACCAAATAGAACGGGAACCTCCAAGGAGTGGAGGAGTACCCAGATCTACGACAGCCATGTCTAGACCACCAGAAGCTACCTAAAGGAGCGAGTATACCAATTATAGATCAATAAGATCGAGGAAGCGTCAACAAGACTAACAAACACAAATGGAAACCATACCGTGATCGGTATAGGATTACTCAAAAACCGCCAGTACCACGCACTTGCTACGGGCCAAGATTGCAGTAAGAACATGAACATGTAAAGGAACACTCACACGTCACAAGTACATAGTAAGGTACGGTGACCATAATGAAACAACTACAGGATCACACATCTAACAACCAGACGTATGAAACCTTGGGAAGGCTTAACGCCGACTAGTACTTACCAGTACCACAGCGAGAGCAGCTTGGTCAAGACCTCAGCGTGGCTATGCCATGAGAGATTTCTTTAACACCGAACCATATTTTAAAACCAAAAAATTTTCTTTCAAAACCATAAACCTTCTTTAAAACCTTGGTTTAAAACGAGACCACAGCATTACGGTTGAGTATCAAAGAATGATACAAGAGGAGTTGACAATAGAATACTTCACCTAGGCGTGTGGCGAACACTACGCGTGTACCCTACGGGATGTGGGACAAACGCACTCCGAAGGAGCTTTGCGTGCTGACATATAGTGGGTAAGTGGTAACGTGTCAATATGGTACGCCACGTATGTATACATGTAGTGTGCGACACACGGAAGTAGTCAACTCGTTCTACGAACCATGAGTGAGTTCAACCAGAAACGCTGGACACCTCAGACGATCAAGTATAGGAACCAGGAGATAATCTGGAGATGAGGAATAAGACTAAGAAGTGCAAAGAGACTATTAGAGTAAGACATTGGATAGTGTCTCAAGGACATCAACGAACACGTGATAGATGGGAAGTACACCCAGCCTAGACACGGTAAGGCCCGCCTAAGTGAACACCACGATACTCAAATAAACGGGACAGAGTTCCCAAGGACAATTACACGATTACCACAAATGAAACCCATCATCGGAAAGGATACTTAAACATAGTTACCCAAGGAGGGAGACGTCATAACCCAAAAAGGGACACTCAAGTACAATACCACAGACGATACAGTGGACAAACATATCATAAAGTTTGCCGGTAACGGACTAATTTAACGACACCCGGAGCCAATCTTGAGGGTGACTGGATAACAACAGCCAACACCAAGCGTCAAATAAGTACAGGAGCGGAACGACCAGCGGTTAAGACAACTGAAGGGATTTCACTTGACAGGAAATACCTATGTCTACAAAAGGCACTGACCAGCCCAGATTGCCTAAGAGTTCCTATGAACGGAAGCGTGATGCCACGACTTACCATGGAGCCAATAATATCTCCAACCTATGACGGTATACACGGTGTGGAAACTGTATAGCGCTTGCGAAAGCATAGCTTACAGCGATACGGCTCAAGAGTGTAAACCAAATAGGATATAACCTTAAACGGTTGCCAAACCGGCACCAATGGTTAACAAGATGCCAAGAGATATTGCCTCATACGACAAGGAAATCAACAACTGGACCAAATTCAAACCCAACATCCCGAGGGCTTGGAGTAATGGCCAACTCAAGGTCATGTCATAGAGCATCAACCTAGTATACAGTTGACGGAGTTCTTAATTACCGCCATGCCTTTGTAGCAATGGTAGCACAGAGGCATAAGAATAATGATAATGCAACATTGGCCTAGCCCACACTTGGACACTACGAGAAACCCAAGGGAAGGTACCCTCGTAACCGAAGACCCAATGCGGTGATGATGTGAACCCTTGGAAAGGCTTCCATGATGAAAAGTAAGCCTCGCTTATGATATTGTCAAGGGGCGATGGAATAAGGAAATGAGATTTCCAAACCATTACGCTAAGGAGTAAGCATACCATAAGCACCCAAACATGTGGTGGACCATGGGTGTAAACACCAACATAGCAACCTTGTCATTAGACTATGTGGGAGACAAACACCCTCAACAAGAACTTTCATTTATCAATGGACAGGTATCTTCAATTGGAGAAGGGACCAGAAAACCCTTGAAGCTTCATGGGATGTCCCGGTGATGACATAAGAATAAAACCGCACAGCCAGAGCCTAAACCAATGCTCAGCACTGAAAGGCAATAATTATCAAAGCAATTAATGTGAACACACATTGAACATCACGAATGACTAACGCTCAAGAGAGCTTATAACCCGATGAGTTATCTCTCCCTTGGTCAACCAAGATACTTGGTAAACCGTATCATAAATGATGATGGAATGTGAGGTAAGCTAACCTACACATGAAACCTAAAATGGAAGAACATCTCCACATTGGGAAGATATTAATATTGTGGTATGCTACGACAACCGTCATACACACGAACATTGGAAACCCCAGGGTATACATACCATAAGGGAATGGTGCCAATGACAATGGCAATGAGTAAAGAGGAACTATCACAGTAACAGAAACAGTAAAAACGATGTTGTATAATGAGTAAGAATACGGTGCGCAACAGCGACCGCTATGAGGAAGTAGATAAGCAACGACACGGAGTATAAGTATGAGATGACACACAGAAATATTCTTTCCTATCACGTAAGCGACTTACTGTCAAGCGTTTACACCTCTGCACTCTGTATGACTGAGTGTTTTGGCATTGCACTTGTTCAGCTAATGACCTAATGAGATGGCGAGGGATATGGAGAATGTAAACCGTACTAAATCTTTCCTTTCACCACAAACACGGCATAAGCTAGTCAAGCAAGCTTAGCAACATACAGTGCGGCCTAAGGCCAAAGAAGCACGAAGAGTGTACAACACACTAATAATCACAAGATGTGAATTCCATTGGAATATAAGGTGAAAGAAGACATATCAAAGTCAATAGGACCGACGCATAGAAAATGCAATGTCATACAAGCAAAGAACACTTGTACTGAACCAGGAGAACTGGTATAATTCAGAAGCTATTGACAACTGAGGAAGTACTACAACTAAGTAGTGACTTAACCTCACCCGACAATAAGTCGGAGGAGCTTAATGAATAATCGTGGAAACATAAATAGCATGTGCAGTAGATTACCAGAGAGCTGGTTATAAATCTTAAACTCGTTGAGTTCAAACACGGTAAAAGAATACCGCAGTTGTCTAGTAAACCTTATTCCCATAATAGACGGATAAAAGGTGATGTATAGCACATTAATGATAACACGAAGGGTAAGTAACCCAAGCTATCAGGGTCACGCAGCAAAAGCTAGTGGGCCCTAACTAGGAGAAAATATACCTAGTAGGTATAATAGAATGGCTATTAATGCCTTGAAGCCGGCCAGGCTAGAACCGAATTAAGTATGAGTTAAGTAAACTCATATAGGAACTCTTGGTGCAAAGACTAAACCATTGGTATGGTTAAGACCCTTTGACCAGAGCATAGTATATAGTATACCGTAGTGAAGCTAAACGCTTCGGATTGCCCGAATTAAATAACCAATGTTTAATATTAACATATGGGAGATTACGTGGGCGTAATCCCTTTTAAGGGGGGTAGAGCGAAACCGCTTAATGTAAGTTTTGTGAATAAAACACATAAACCATAATGTGCATAGCACAAATGAGAACCAAATTGATGATTGATACTATGTTAAATAAACATAAGTCACTCATTCACATTGTAATTATGGTAATTAGGCATTAGACATGCAAATACCATAGGAGGAGTATACCCATCTTGTAACACCAATGTAAGAGTATTAGTAAAAGAAAAGTAATGAGTAGTGGACGGAGCTCCACAAGTATTGTAGCCTTTGAAGAAGTAGTACGAAATGAATGAGGATAGTAGATGAATGAAGGTTATGAGTAGTGGAATCGTAAGTAAAATATTTGAAACAATTGAAGTCAACTAAATCTTATAAATGTAGTATTCCTTAGTTAGAATATAGGAGATAATGGTGAGTAATGGATGGAAGTAGTGAAGGTTGATGAAATGAGCATTAGGATTGAACCATGGAGTAAAGCATTTGGGAAGTAGAGTGAGGATGATTGATGGATTGATTCCATCCTTTGGAGATGTATGAATTCGTAATCACGACTAGAAAGAATAAAAAGATAGGAAATGAAAACAATTAAATTATTTGTTTGGTTGAACCTGATGTGGGAAGTCGAACTTGATCCTGATCAGATCAAGGGAAACCGAACACAAATTGGGGTGGAAAGATAGTTCAACACTGATGCTGATCACATCAGGGTCGAATGATTCTTGAAGCTCCCCTCAAGTGGTCACAAGAATTACACATAAGATAGAAGTAATGAACATAAATTGGAATCTGGAGTTGTATGTTCTAGAAGGATTTCGATGTAGCCATGGGGAAGGATTTTCCATAGACTGGAGACTAAGTATGTGTTGGAAGCTGGTACGAGAGAAGATAGTAGTATATTACGTTGTATTATTCCAAGGGCAGCGGGACATAGAGGAGTCCTGTGTCTAGATGACCTGAGTGTCTGCGGGATTGTATGTGTATTGCATCGCTTTGGGAATAGCCTTGCATTGTATGTATGTATAAATTGGTAATGAGGAACCGGATGGTCGGTAGTAATGCGGATTGGAGTGATTATTGTGCATTAGTATGGTATGGTATATGGTATAGTATGTAGGAACCTTGAGTAACGGATTTGGGATGGTAAGAGGAAGAAGGTATGGCTTTGGTATTAGACACGTAAGAATGAGTAAGCATTGTAAACCCATAACCTCGAACAACTTTGAGGACAAAGTTCCTAAGGGGGGTAGATTGAAATACCCCGAACTTAAATATAGGGATTAAAATTAATCTAATACGTATTTAAGGGCCTAAGGGTACCTAATTAATACTGGTAAGGAAAAATAAATCCAAAAGAATAAATAAACGCTTAAAAAGCGGAAAACGCTAAATAAGCGTTAAATACCATAGGAGGTATGAGACCTCGGTTAGAGTATTATAGGGATTCTAAAGGTTTAATAAGACCTAAATAATATATGGGAACAACTCCCGAAGAAAACGGATCCTTAAAACGGATTAAAACCACTAACGAACCTTAAAGCGCATTTTTCGAGGTAACCGGGAAAATGTGTCTTTAAGCGGGTCAAATAGACTCGTAACAATTTTGGTCAACTAAATAATCATTAATAAATATTAGTGAAGCTTTAGGACCAATAAAATCAATAAAACGAGGAATTAGTAAAAACTGTCAAAAATGAGAAGTTGTGGGGTAGAAACATGAATAACACAAACTTATGTGTCCACTTTTAAAATAAAAAGTAAAATGTATGTGTGTGCTGTGTGTATGTCTGATTTGGACCCCTCACTAACACTCTCTCACACACTCACTCCCTTATTTACAAAACTACAAAACTAATAAAGTGAACACTCACTACTTTATTACCCCATACTCTCACACTCTCTCTCCTATTTCTATCTCCCTCTCTCACGTAAATCCCCCACCCTCACTCTCTCTTTTCTCTTCTTCTTCCTCCTCCATGGAGAAATGGAAACACCCACACAAAACTCTACTTCTCTCCTCATGTAACCCCCTTGAATCTCTTACAAAAATTATAAAAACTACACCATTGGAATCCTCTCATCAAGAGCTACATTCCTATCTTTTCAAAAATCGAAAACAACAACTTTCATCTCCATGGGTATGGAGCATTTGGAGTTTCAAGACCACCATTAGAACCACCTCTTCTCCTTGTCATTTTAAGGTAAAAATCTTCTTGAAACTCCTTTGTTTTTCTAGCCTCATGGGCAAAACGAAAATGAAGCTAAAACGTTGTTTGGTTTCTTTGCATTCTAGCCGATTTTGGCTTGTTGAGGGAGTTGGAAATCTTGTTCTTGAACCACTCCAAGTTTCACTTACACCCTTGCAAGGTAAGGAATTTTCTAAACCCTAAAGCCCACATTAAAAGCTTAAATAATGTTAGGGTTAATTTTTAGTATTGAATGATGTATTTAAGAATGGGTTGTGATGTTAGATTGGTTGAGAGACTAAAACCGGTAGAGAGAAGGAAGGAGGAAGAAGCAAGAAGAACAAAGAAAAACTAGAAGAAAAACAAGGTAATTAAACTCACCCTTGTGTAGTCTTGTATATGTATGTGTAACAGATTTTAGAAGTTTGAAATGAGTAATGGAAATGGTATTGTGTAGTAATGTATTGTGCAGGAGAATCTAAGTGCTTAAAACCGCTGAAAGACATGTAAAATGTATTGAAACTTAGTTGGGTATTGGGTTGTTGAGTGCAGGAACTTTTAGTAGTGTTTTAGTATTGGTAATTGTGTATGGGAGCATGTATATTGATGTTGTGTATGAACAGGTGAGATGATGTTAATGTGTGAGGAAACATTGTGGTGAGAGTGTATAAAATATAGGGGAGACAATGGTAAAATCTGCCTAGGATTATAACGTTTAGTGAACCAAAAACTAGGTGACTAATAGGTGTTGTAACAGATTTTGATAGAGAAAGATAAAGGGGTAGATTGGGGGAGGTAGATAATGTATTGTGATGTACTAGGAACTCTAGAAATGACATTAGAAGAGGTAGTTAGAGAAGGGGAGAGTAAGTGTCAAAATCTGTAGGAAAGTGTATTAATATGCATTGGAGAAGTTAGGAAGGATTAGTGTGCAGGAATTGGTAAAAAGAGTGTTGGACTTGGGTATAGGTATTGCAACGGCTTGGAAATGTATTTGGAATGCTAATGGTGGCTTTCTGTAACGCCCCTACTTAACATAATTACAACGGAAATAAAATACTAAAGGCGTACAGATCATCGGGTTCCAAACACCCGGCACCAAACCTCACCAATTTACAACATACAATCCACAAAAGCTACGGTCTGAAATCGAGAAAAACTTAACACAAACATAATAGAAATTAAACATATTCTCTCTCCACAAAACCTAGTCCCATCCCAAACGCTCATTCTCTTCGTGGCCACCTGTAAATCAATTTGTACCTGCAAGATGAAACCAAGCAGCCCACCCCAAAAGGGGTGGGTCAGTTCCCTGGAATGGAACTGGTACAATTCTCCAAAAAGAAACTTATAAAACAAACTCTTCAAAATAAACAGTAACATGAAAACAAACTCTTAAAAGTAAAACAGAGATAAAGCACTTCAAAACAATCAAGTTAAAGAGAAAAGAAAACAAGACAAAGATAGAGATAGAGAACTTCCAAAACAAGTCATCCACTTAAGTAGTCACACCACATAGTTAGTAAGCATCCATTGTTGATGTTAGAACCAATTCCCGTTCGGGGTATAAAGACTCAGATAGTCACAAAGGACTAGGAACAATAAGATAGATCCAAGAACCAATAACTCAAGAGTGGAATAATTCAATTGGGAGAGATGGCCCCACCGCCAGATATCAATGTCCATATGGACGAGGGATATACAGCCCCCTGCTGTCAGATTTAAATGTCCTGGGGAGGGATATACAGCCCCCTGCTGTTAAATATCAATGCCTCTATGGGCGAGGGATATACAGCCCCCTGCTGTTAAATTAAAAATGTCCTAATGGACGAGGGAGATACAGCCCCCTGCTGTTAAATATCAATGCCTCTATGGGCGAGGGATATACAGCCCCTGCTGTTTCTTTGTACCATGGAGACGATATACGCGCACGTCGAAAAAGAAAGATTCCCAAGATTGACCTTTTTAATAGAAATTCCACTAATCAACACCCACGAGCAATACCAAACACTCAGTCCTACAGAGTGCAGAAGCGTAACACCCCAGAAGAAAGTCAGTCAGTGTCTAACGGGACACCAAATAGAAGAAACCAATACCCAAATGAGTTCCACATCCAAGGCTCAGTTAGTCACACAAGCTGAGTCAGTCACACAACATTTCCTTTTAGAAGTTCCTCTTAAAGTCAGTTAGCGTTTCCAAAACATTCCACAAGCCAATCAGCAAAAATAACGTAGTACGAGAAATCGTACAAAACATTCCATAAGTCCAAAACACATCAAGCTGAGTACGAGAAATCGTACCTGGATAACGCTGTAGCAGTTCTAGTCAACTTGCGCAAGCAATCAACAATACTCTGAAGAATATTAAAGGTAGTCTATCATCAATCACTTGTAGCCTACGTTAAGCTTAAATAAACTCCTCACTCATATTTCTAAGTCCCAATTGTCTTTTAACCCCTCACTTAAATGTTATGCATAACCTTTGGCTTGTCTTAGAATGTTGTATACCCAAGGTTGTAAGACCAAGGAATGTATTTTACTAACACTTGTTAATTGTTCCACCCTTATCCACTTTACCCAAACTTAACCATAATTCCCACATAACAAAAAGACTTTATAACATAAGTGCATTATATGTTATTCAACCAATCTTAGAATTTCAATAACAATTCTTAAGCTCAATAATTTTATTCTTACTTTAGAATAAACATCGTCCCATGACCTATAATAGGTTTATCTTAGAATACTATACTATTAATTCACAATGTAATGATTATGTACTTTATCAATATTACCAAATAAACCATCATGATTAGGTTCCCCTTAACTTAATTAAGATCTACATCTTGTATATTGGAATCATAGTGTTGTAGACATTTTATTATAACTTAGTTGAGCCACTAAACTCAATTATCATATCTTAGTTCAGAATGACTTCCTATTATAACTGTCTAATAATCTTGTCATAAGATGTTGAATTACCTCTCATATTGAAACAACTATATTATAGTTAACTTAGACTTAACGAACTCTTACATTTAGTATCACAAGGTACATCATTTACTTAACCATAACTTTATAATAAGGCGTTTTAAGATAACCTTTATGTATCCTTACTTACATTTAATTCCCTAACTGTTTTACTTTTACACACATTCTCTCTATAGACCATGTATAATCCTTTTATATTAAACTTCGTTAAACTCAAGTCTTAAATACATTTTATATGTTTACAAAACCTAAAGTTTCAAAAGCATAACTTAATAAATAATTTCCTTTATTGTATTTAGGATGGACATTATATCTTAGCATGAGGTAGAATTTATCAAAAAATTAAATTCCGGTTCATAAGTGAAATTGTCAATTACTTAATAAGATAATATATTCTGAACAATCTCCATACCTTATATTCAAATGACACATTAATATTTCCAGTGTCAAAAGGTAAATCAATATAATCTCTTATGTAACCTAGTTTCATCTAATTAAAGGTTTAAAGATTTTAAGTATCTAATTTCTATTACAAACCTCCTTATAAATTCTAACTACTAAATACATTACTTAACTATAAACTCACATCCTGAATATTGGTGTTAAATGTATTTATATGGCTTAACTAGTTGTAAAAAACTTAAGGGTTATTATTTAGATTAAATTCCTAATCATAGGTTAATGTAGTTTTATATCATAATCCCTTTTAATGATTTTATCTTAAAATATTAAGTTATTACTCAATACTATAAATATTAAGAAATAATTAAATCTAGACTTATTTATCCTCTTCACATTTAGATGTACAAGTAACTCATTTATTTTACTATTGTTTATATAATAAGAACATTTAAATGTAAAAGTATTTCATTCATTTTATTATTAATTATATAATAAGATCTATTTGTGTAACCCTTTATGTAGACCAATTACAAATATTCCTAATTTCAACTTATTAATTTCTTAACCAAATTATAGATTTACATTGTGGTTATTGACTAAATAAATACATGTGTTTAAATACGGTTTATATAAATCTTAGAAACTCAAAGATAACTAAAAACTCAACCTATAACCATAAATTAATACCACCTCATATAATATTCTTTTATTAGTATCATGTAGAGGTTTAGTTTAACTCATTAATTCCTTCATATTATCTTTTCTATAAGGTATTTTATTCCTTTTATTTATTTATTTATCGTATATATATATATCCTTCCTATTACATTTCTCACAAGGAATGTTATTTCCTTTATCTATTTTTATTGTATTTATATATATATATATATATATATCCACATATATCAAGATTTATCCAGAACATTCTTTAAGAAATTCTATTGTATTTAATTATATTTAATATCTTTTAGACATATCCACAACTGATTTATGGTTTATAAAATAGAGTATTTCCCTTAGTTTTAGTTAAACATATTAGCTTCCATATATATATAATAAATAAAATGTAGTTTAGTCAAATTCCTTGATTTAATATAAGTTTCTATTTATTTCTCTCATATAAAATATATATATAAATATATGTAACAATTTTTACTTCACTTAAAGTTAATACCCAAAATATTTATAAACATACTGTATTAAATGTTAATTAGTCTTATTATATTTTCCCCAACCTATAAAGTTCATTAATCAACTATACTTTAATTTTTGATTACATTAAAAACTATATATTATAAGTTATTCTTATGAAAAACTCACAAACACAATTTTTAAAACCTTTTCCCGTAGCCCAAAAATTCCCAAACTTAATATACAGTAACTATAACATTTTAGACATATTATAAAATTTTTATTTCATAAAAATATCTTTTTAATTTAGCCAAATAATTCCAGAAAACCCGTAACATGTAAAAATCATAACTTATGTTAAAAAACTCGAAACCATAATAATTTACATCAAAATAAACTAGACAAAATAAGGAACCTATGGTTAAAATTTCAAGTCAAATACATTCGGGAAGGCCATTAACAAGATCCAACAAGTTAGGGTTTATTTCTGGAATTATATTACTTAATATACCTACGTTATAATCTGGCCGTCCGTATCTCCTAACCACGATCGGACGGCCCAGATCCGCCGAGTTCTTCAGCTAAAGGCTAACGAATGTCGAATACTAATTCGACGATTTCTCTCAACTCACAGAACCAAATCGATTGATTTTTGTTTCATTGGATTCGTAATCAAATTTCGGTTCTATTGGTACCGGTTTCCCCAATTATAATGCAGTATACACGAAATACGATTCTGGGTTCGAGTTAGGTCAAGTTTGAGGTTTACGAATTCGATTTCCACAATTCCTCTCAAATAATGCATAATTGAACAAATTGTCACGTGGGTGTGGTCGACAATGAAGTATAGACTAGCAACAACGGAAGAATTTGAGGAAACACTCACCGGAATTGCAATATCGGAGGAGAATTCGAGAACGGGTTCTGGAAAAACTCGAACTTCCGATCAGTTCGTGAAGCCAACTTCGAGGATCTATAGTTATTGTACAGATCGATTTAGGCTTTGTTAATTGGCTCAATAGAAAGATGAAACTTAGCTCTACACATTGATATAACTAATCCTAACTCGCACCATACAAAAAGATTTTGAAGCTACAAAACACGAGTTTACCTCTCTGTTTCGGTGTTATTTTATGTGCTGTTGAAACCGAAACTTTAGACCTCTATATCTCCAACTGGTTGCGATTTAGACTTGGGCATAAACACGAAAATTGTAGAGGGATTAGAGATCTTTACAACGAGCTAAAGAAATCGAATTTTGGTTGATTAACCAAGAAGTTATGATCGACGCAAGTTACCTGAAAACGAAGGAAATTCCGGAATTCTGGAAACAGCCTAGCAAGGTGGCTACTTTGGCTCGAATTTCCGGTTGACTCAGAAGGATCTAGGGTTGTATGAGTAATGGTTGGAAAGAGGAATTGTAGGAGAGAGAGAGTGGTGAAGACGGCATGGAAAAATATTGAGTTATGTGAAAGTTATAGCCGTCTAAAGTTAGGGCTAGGAAGTGAAATCGGTTACGAAAATCAGGGAAGGAAATCGGCTAAGTGTGGGCGACCCATTACAGAGTGACACGTGGCACTTCTTAAAATTTTGATTCAAAACTTCAATCTAGCATAACTTTGGCTAGGATGATCCGTTTTTGACGTTCTTTTTATCGATCTTCATGGTTTTTCATAACCTATTTATTGGTATAGGTTTCATGACCTGGTTTGACCATTCTCAAAAAGTCAACTCTAGCAAGGCTTAATAAACTTTAAGGTTTCTAGAATTTTATATTGACTTTTATATTTCAAAACAATGTTCCAACACTTCCTAAAATCTTTATAATATATTTGGAGTGTTAATAATTTTCCAAGATTTATTGACTTATAAATCTTATTATTAAATTCATAATACTATATAATAATATATAATAATTAGGAGAAAACCCCTAAATAAATTTCACAACCCCATATAATAATTTAATATTCATAATTCCATATAATAATTTAATACTTAATAATATTGTTAAAGGTTTAATAAAAGAAATCCCCTAAATTAATTTAAATTAATTTAGGGGTATTTCAGCATATCCCCCTTAAAAGAAACTTCGCCTCGAAGTTTAAAAATCAACTAATAAGCACTCACACCGCTTCGGGTGTGCTGAGACAATAAAAGTTCCAATGAAGTTCCATACCAAACCAATCCTTTATTTCCATCCATTTCCATAACAACATTCCACTCAAGATTACTCAAAATCAAACTGAATCAGGATATACCAAGATATAGCATGATGAAAATCAAAAGTCACATACTGAGTCATAATGTAAAAACCAAGCACATAAAACACCTCTCATTCTGCTAATACTGTTCTCCCTTTGCTAACAATGCAACGAGGCATAATCCGGATGAGATAACGAAGGAGGAGTATGCCAGCATATCCCCCTTAAAAGAGCTAAGGTACGCCCTCGTACCGCTACTAATGGCACATTCAAAGAATTCAACACCTTATTAACCAGTTTTGTTGTAAATTTTACTGCATCGTTGATTTTATCTATGATCGTTACATATATCTGTATCTCTTGATTGTTATGTATTTGTATTTCCTTGGAGTTATTAAAATTTTATCTTATGATTATTATCCATTCGTTTAATGTCTGATACAAATTTATATGTCCATATATGATCATTTATCATATCAATTGTATTAACGAGCTAAATCAGGTGTAACATACCTGAGTAGTTTAGAATAATATTTCAGATCATTTAATAATCTTCCAAAATTATCTTCAAGGGTTTATAGCCAACCATATGTTAAAATTCTATAAAATAAATATTTTCTGTGACTTTTCAAGTTTCAATTGTTTTTATAAGTAACTATAGTATTTTAGACGAACCATTAAGTATTTACTTCATAAATTTACTTGTTATATATTTGCACAATTTCACACAAGGCAGAGTTTTAGAAAGTTCATATTAATTATAATGTAGCTCCAAAATCTGATTTCTTTATCTTAAAATTTATTTTTCAAGGTAGGGACTCTATATATAAACTTTAAGTCAAATGAATTAGTCTAGTGAAAGTTCACTCACTCTTGATAATTATTTTTCTTAGGGTTTATTCTATGTAAGTATACTCTGACCATTAAATCTTAGTACTCTCTTAGATAATGCTGGCTTTTGGTTAATATCACCCTTAGTGTGACTTCTAAAATTTTATACATGTATAATGTTAAACTTCCAAGTAAACATGAGAATTTCCAATCTTTAAGTAACTCTCAATTTCTCACTAGATCCTCAATATTCTGAGTATTTAAGGATCAATGATATTTAGTTTAGTATTACTCTTCTCTTCACTCAATCTTTAAGTAACTTCTTTTATTGATTTGATTTTTTTTTATATTCAACCAGGGGTGGATGTTGTATCTTGGAGCACCCAAACTTAATCCCCTTCCTCCATATATAGGTATTTTTCACCAAAGATTTAACTCAATAATCCCTTTACATTTATGAGTTTTAATACCGGATCTTAAGATACAAATTTTGATTTGTTCATTGTGGTTAGCAATGAAATATGCCCAGCTCAAGATTTCATGATGGTAACGTCTTACCACTACTTCCCCTCAAGTTCAACACAATCCATCACCTGCGTAGAAGATTATTTACAGTTAGATGACAAGGCTTGTCTAGCCCCTAAACCTCTAGAAGTGGGTGTGCACCCCCACTACTTTCAGCCTTGGAGTTCGTCGCACCAGGCACTTCCCGTAGGGTGTTAGGTTTATGTGTTTTCTTTCTAAAGTTAACATAGAGTTTTAATGTGTTTTACAAGTTCAGATGCTGATCTTTTCTAATACGCTACTAGTTCTTGTTAGCTTAATAATTTCTAGACTTAAGATTTATCTTAAACATTATCTTAGGTAATAAATTGATACCAAGTAGTTAATGAGATTTATTTTCAAACTTTAAAGGAGTTGAAGTACTTTCACATAATATCAATACTAATTTAGTTATTTAAAGTTATATTTGGATATTGTTTTCAACCAAAAGTATTCTTTACAATTCCAGGAATTTGTGTACTAGCTTTTAAAGGATTACATTTTTTTTTGCAATGTATTCTCCATGAGCATGCTTTTGAAAAATAGCTTAATATTTGGTTTATCTCAACCAAATCTTATCGTACTTAATATAGGATGTTCCAAACTTATATATATATGTATATATATCTTCTGTAGTTTATTGTTGGGACGGTATAACAACACATCACACTCAACAGACATTCACAAAAGAAAAGTGTGTAAAGGAATCATTCACAATTCCAAAAAGGGTTAGGAGTCGTGCCTTACTGGAGTCCTCACCTCCCAATTCTACCCCAGTTCCCCAGTTTTAAGTGCACCTATAATCTAAGTATTTCACTCGGCTTGTTTTCTCGGGTTCAGAGCGTAACTACGCTCTGATACCACTTTCTGTAACGCCCCTACTTAACATAATTACAGCGGAAATAAAATACTAAAGGCGTACAGATCATCGGGTTCCAAACACCCGGCACCAAACCTCACCAATTTACAACATACAATCCACAAAAGCTACGGTCTGAACTCGAGAAAAACTTAACACAAACATAATAGAAATTAAACATATTCTCTCTCCACAAAACCTAGTCCCATCCCAAACGCTCATTCTCTTCGTGGCCACCTGTAAATCAATTTGTACCTGCAAGATGAAACCAAGCAGCCCACCCCAAAAGGGGCGGGTCAGTTCCCTGGAATGGAACTGGTACAATTCTCCAAAAACAAACTATAAAACATAACTCTTCAAAATAAACAGTAACATGAAAACAAACTCTTAAAAGTAAAACAGAGATAAAGCACTTCAAAACAATCAAGTTAAAGAGAAAGAAAACAAGACAAAGATAGAGATAGAGAACTTCCAAAACAAGTCATCCACTTAAGTAGTCACACCACATAGTTAGTAAGCATCCATTGTTGATGTTAGAACCAATTCCCGTTCGGGGTATAAAGACTCAGATAGTCACAAAGGACTAGGAATAATAAGATAGATCCAAGAACCAATAACTCAAGAGTGGAATAATTCAATTGGGAGAGATGGCCCCCACCGCCAGATATCAATGTCCATATGGACGAGGGATATACAACCCCCTGCTGTTAAATATCAATGCCCCTATGGGCGAGGGATATACAGCCCCCTGCTGTTAAATTAAAAATGTCCTAATGGACGAGGGATATACAGCCCCCTGCTGTTAAATATCAATGCCCCTATGGGCGAGGGATATACAGCCCCCTGCTGTTACCATAGAAGACCGCGCACGTCGAAAGAAAGATTCCCAAGATTGACCTTTTCCAAATTCCCACTAGATCACCAACTACCCAGAGCAATACCAAAACACTCAGTCCTACAGAGTGCAGAAGCGTAAACCCTAAGCAGTCAATGTCTAACGGGACACCAAATAGAAGAAACCAATACCCAAATGAGTTCCACATCCAAGGCTCAGTTAGTCACACAAGCTGAGTCAGTCACACAACCATTTCCTTTTAGAAGTTCCTCTTAAAGTCAGTTAGCGTTTCCAAAACATTCCACAAGTCAATCAGCAAAAATAACGTAGTACGAGAAATCGTACAAAACATTCCATAAGGTCCAAAACACATCAAGCTGAGTACGAGAAATCGTACCTGGATAACACTGTAGCAGTTCTAGTCAACTTGCGCAAGCAATCTACGATACTCTGAAGAATATTAAAGATAGTCTATCATCAATCACTTGTAGCCTACGTTAAGCTTAAATAAACTCCTCACTCATATTTCTAAGTCCCAATTGTCTTTTAACCCCTCACTTAAATGTTATGCATACCTTTGGCTTGTCTTAGAATGTTGTATACCCCAAGGTTGTAAGACCAAGGAATGTATTTTACTAACACTTGTTAATTGTTCCACCCTTATCCACTTTACCCATACTTAACCATAATTCCCACATAAAAGACCTTTATAACATAAGTGCATTATATGTTATTCAACCAACCTTAGAATTTCAATAACAATTCTTAAGCTCAATAATTTTATTCTTACTTTAGAATAAACATCGTCTCATGACCTATAATAGGTTTATCTTAGAATACTATACTATTAATTCACAATGTAATATGATTATGTACTTTATCAATATTACCAAATAAACCATCATGATTAGGTTCCCCCTTAACTTAATTAAGATCTACATCTTGTATATTGGAATCATAGTGTGTAGACACCAAAAATTCTCACCTCATAAAGCAAATTACAGAATAAGAAACACAATAAGAGGGGTCGTCGCCTTTCTTTGTCAAAACGTATTGACGTGCGTGCCAAAACGGAACCATCGTTTTATAGCCTTTTTCAAAGCATTTCATAAAAACACGATTTTACGAAAATGAATTTCCAACAACGATACGGTTTTTAAACCTGTCCCTTTTGTTTTATTCACTTATTACTGCTTATTTGTTTATTTATTAAGTTATCTTTTATTTTCATTTTTGTTATGCATAGATCACCTTGTTAGAGTGTTCACTTGGGAACCCATAGATCTCGGTTTCGAATCCAGCAAAGGATCGTGCATGTTTTTACTTTTTTCCTTCCGCCTGCTAAACCTCTTTTCTCATTTCGTGTACTAATGTGCTGAATGTTCTCGTAGTTCAGTCGGTTAGTGTTACTAAGGAGGTGGTGAACATCCTGAGTTCGTTTTTATTCTTTTTTTCACTCACGAAGGCCGGCCCAAACATTGCTCTAGCATTGAACCCTAGTTTTCTATTATAAAACAACATCAGAAACCCTACAGTTAAGGGACGTTTTTTCCTCAGCCGACACTAATCTCCATCTAGTCCCATTGTCCGATTCTCTGTTTTTTTGGCCATTCCCCAGTTTCAAACACGAGAAGAGAACCCATAAACCTTCCTCTGTTAGAAAATCCCTCGACCCCTCTATCTGACTCGTTTTCGAATTCGTTCTCCCCGTTTGAATCCCCGTTCGATTCTCGAGTTTACCAGGTAAGATCGGTGCTCAGGCAATGTGTATTTGCTCCCCTTTTCTGTCATCTATTTTCTCTGGTTTTCGTTCTTGTTTTATTTTATCACCAGACTCGTGTTCTTCTTCCCTCTTCGATTTTGAAGCTTCCTTTTGAGTTCATCTTCAATCATCATCTTTCCTCAATCTCTCGCACTCGATTTTGCGTCGCTCATTTCTTTTCATTTTCAGGGTTCCTTATGAGCTCATTTGACTAAACACAGTTTTATTTAGAAAAGAAGAGTCAATCATCTTCTCTCGTTTTAGTTTCTTTGAAAATCTCAGAATTGGAGTCTCGAATTTTTATTTCGGGTATCTCTAGTTCCAGAGAATGCGTTCATAATCATTATTAGACAAAGGGAGTTGTGACTTTACTGGAAATTTATTTCCGACGCTTGACCGATCCCGTGTATGTTCGACACTCTGCATTTCGTTTGACTATTGTATTTAATCACCGAGTTCATCGATGTTCTTCCTTATCTTACTGCTCTTCTTCTGTTCCATTTGCTATCTGTTCGTATATAGCTGATGACGATCCCTGGCTATTTTGCAGTACCGTGCTCTCATTAATCAAACCTTTCAGTTTTCCGTTTGTTCTTACTTTTCCTGATGGGAGTTTATTTTTCCTTGCAAGTTTTGAATATGCCCTTGATTCAGGCTTCGTTTCTGTTTTGATTCGGTCCACGATGGACTCGGAATCTCTCCCAGTATCACCGGTGATCTACCTTGTTTCAGATCACTCTTCACATATTCTTGTCATCGCGCGTGTACTTTGTCCACCTTTATTCAGTTATTAAGAAGAGGAAGATCATATTTCACTGTTTGACCTTTCCTCTTCACCCAATGTGTGGTCCAATGTCGATGCATAAATCATTTCGAGGCACCCTGAGCATTAGCCTCACCCAAGTCTGTGTAATTGATTCGAGAGACTGGTTTATTTTGCTTTGTTCATAGTTGCTCATTTCTGTTTATACGGATATGTTCCTACTATTAATCTCTGTGGATTTTTGGATACATGGGTCTGATTTGAGGTGAGCAGTAGTGACCCTTGGAACACTGTCAAAGCGACCATCGTCTGTATAAGTGAAGCTTGGACTCCATATTTTTACTCTTTCTTTCTGTTTTCTGATTACCGAACAAACTGTAGAAACTAATCTTGATTATGTTACCTTCCTGTGTTGTTTTGTTGGAGTATTGTCTTATAGGAAACACTGCGTCTCTAACCGGGTATTTCATCTATACCCTTATAGTTCAAGAACTTGTCTGATAATGGGTGCTCAGATGCTTAACCCACCTGATGTCTATCTGTTTAATATACTATTTTTCTGGTATTGATCTGCCGATTCTGCTCAAACGCATTGCTTTTTTTTTATGCTGAGTCCGGTTATGCTTGAATGCATTGTTTTGCTGATGTTGAGTTTCTGGTTATGTTTGAATCCTTTTAGAGTAAGGCCCGAATGGATAAAATCGAGGTGAATAAATCAAAATGTGTACTTAGTGTCTGATTCTTCTTTTACTTTCTGCTAAGTATTGTTCAAGAAGTTAGTTTCCTTTCTTCGGTTTTGTGTAATACATCATAATACCGGGTTCATGGCTGTAGGGTCAGTGTAGTTGATTTCTGCATCTTGGTTTTGTCTTTAAGTTTTAACCAATGAAGATGAATGAAAATGACAGATTGACAAACTCATGTGGCAAGTTATTCTAGGCCTATTATTTGCTGGGGGTCATTAACCGTAGGCTTAGGTTTGATTGACGATCGGAATGTGTTTGCAGCATTAGACTACAAGACTTTGTTGTCTTAGGATTGTTCTTAGTTGCGGTTAGCAGTAAAAGGAGACTGTTCACTCCAAACTCAGTTTTGTTTTCTTTGATAGTGCTCATGTTAATTGTTTCTATTTCTTGTATGCATCCCTGCGCGCTATGCACATACACGTATATATTCGCTGTATTACCTATTTACTTTTTAGGATCTGCTAGCTTCCTTTATCAGTTTGTACGCGTATATGTTTGGTATATATTATTGTGTTCAGTTTTTGATTTACCGCTTTGCATATTTCTTTGTTATTTAAACCCTAGATGGCCCCTTAGGTCACCCATTTTCTTTTGATCAAAGTCTTGGAAGGTACCCCACAGCTAGCTTATTTCTGATTTGCTTTGTGGGGAACAATACCATCTAAAACTTTGAAAATCTTTTAAGCCTTGAGGGTACCCCACAGCTAGCTTATTTCTGATTGGCTTTGTGGGAAACAATACCCTCTAAACCTTTTAAAGCCTATCCCAAACCACCCCTTAATTCTACTAAAAAACTTTACCCAAAAATGGAAAAAAGGGAAAAGAATTCCGAATAATGCTTATAGCGTAAGGTTTCTCATTCCGAATCCCTCCAATTTCTCAACTCCTCCAAATTGAATTGTCTCTCACTTTTAATTGATGTTTCATTTCAAAAAGAAATCTCCATTTATTTTGAACACATCTTTCCCACTTGTAAATAAAAGCCCAAATTGACCCAATTCCAAAGTTTGACCCTCCCCCAATCTCAGCCCAAGACACCTAGGCCCATCGGCCCAATTCAAACGTTAGTCCATACTTGGCCCATCAGCCCAAATCGGTCCAAGCCTAGGCCCAAATCCGGCTCAGGCCCATTATCCCATATTCGGCCCATTAGTATAAACCGGCCCACCGGCCCAATACCCACATCGGCCCAAGCCCACAAAATTGGCCCATAGCCTAAAATCGGCCCAATATGAAGCCCAACCCAAACTTGGCCCATTAGCCCAAACCGCCCGTCAGCCCATACCCACAAAAGTCAAACCAAGCCCACAATCAATCCAAGCCCAAATTAGCCCAAGCCTATAAAACAAGCCAAGCCTACAAAACAAACCAAACCCATAAAAATGAAACCAAGTCCACAAGAATCAAACTTTGACCAAAAGTGTTGACCTTGACCAAAAACGTGGACCTTGACCACACACGTTGACCTTGACCAAGAAATGTTGACTTTGACCCAACTTGGACCCACCCCGAAACTCAATCCAAGTCAAACTCGACCTCAATCCAAGTCGAACTCGACCTCAATCCAAACTGAAATCGACCTCAATCCAAACTGAACTCCAATTCAATCCAAACCTAATTCATTCAGCCCAGTTCGATTCAAACCCAAATTCATCCAACCCACACTCGACTTGTAAATTCCTTTCAAAATCCAAAACCCAAAAAGAATTTCAAACCTTCATTTTATTCAAGTCTCATCAAGTTTTCAAAGAAACCATTTTGTGGAATTTAAAAAGGAAAAACTCTTCTCACATCACAGAAAACTCTTCTCCATTGCAGAAAGTTCTTCCCACATATACAGAAAGTTTTCTCCTAAAAACATTTCTCAAAATCAGTGTCTTTTACCGAGAATTCCGAACAACTTCGAAGTTTTTCCAACTCAGTTTTTAACTCAAAAAAACCGTTTTCGGGGAGCAAGTAATGTCTAACCCCTTCAAAACATTTCCTCCACGGTTAGGACATCACTTGTCTTCCTTCCCAAAAATAAAAATCCGGGGCGGGGCACTGGGGTCATAACCTCCCTTGTCGCAGTCTGGATCTCTTTAGGCGGGGCATTAGGGTGACAAACCTCCCCTAATTGCAGCCTAGATTTTTACAAGGCGGGGTGCTAGGGAAGTAACGACCTTCCTAGTTGCAGCCGGGATTTTAGAATCGTCTAACTCCCTTCCACTCGATTTCAATGTTTTCGGTTTTTAACGTTTTAAAACCCGGGAGTTAGAGACGTTATTAGGGTTCGACCGAGAACATCTCATTCATGGTGTTTCTCTCTGAATCCTGTTTTTTCGACATAAATTCATTGCCCCATCTTTCGAGCCTCGGCACTTACCATTAATTAAGTGTCGTGTTCGAGGGGGTACATAGGGTAATCCCTCGGGATTATCCGCCCTTTTACAACAAAATGTTTTTTTTTCTTTTCGGTTTCAAAACCTTAAGAGAGACAATTCAGAATAAACCAATCCAACATTTCCATTATAGCCCTAGGACCCATAAACACTTCTCAATCCTCCTCTGAACCAACTCTGAGTCGCATAGGACCTCCAATTCCTGAAGACTCCCAGAAACCTGAAACATCCTTAAAACCCGAATTTCTCCTCAACACATTCAACTTCCCAAAACACCTCAAGACCCCGACCATTTCAAAATCCGAACTTCGCAAACACAAAAGACTCCTCAATTCAGCCAAATGATCCAAATACCCCTTGACTCCACCAAAAATGACCAAGATGCCCTTTTACTCCTCAAAACTCCCATCATCCTCTTAATCCCGTGTGAAATTCAAAACAACCTCAAACCTCTCCACATTCTAACCAATTTCACCGGCCAGTATTTCAAGACCAGTCTATCTCTCCAAACTCTTGGAAATCATCTGTTCTTCAGTCCACACTCAATCCTATCCTTTGGCTTTAAATTGAATCTCTCTAATAAGGTTTTGAAAGAAGGCAATCCCGACAATTGGAGACCGAGGTTCCTCGGGCACCAATCCGAAGTCGTGGTCGTTACCACTTCTAAGGGGGTTAACCCAGTGCGAACCCACACAGAATCTCTGACATGACCAGATAAGTCCTATTCATAGGTTATAATCTCAGAGTCAATTAACGGTTCTTAGAACCCGATCTTCCTTCCTAGTTATCATAGGTCAAACTAGGTGGCGACTCTAGTCAATTTCCGCCCTTAGGGCATAAGTCCGCGTGGAGCCCATCGAGAGCGGGTGTAGTGCACACTTGCACTTCCCTTTATGCTTTCTGGGAAAGACGGACGATAGAGTAGGTATTTGAGGGATGCCAGAATAACGGGTTTTCACCCTCCACAGAATGGCATTTTCTAGGATCTAGGCTTTTCAGTCAAGAACCATATTTAGACGGACCCCCCTCATACCGAAAAATCACCCTCCACTGAATGGCGACTCTGCTGGGGAAAACTTGAGTAAGTTTTTCTCAAACTCAAGGAAGACTGAACTCCATTCAAAATTGTCGGGACTTCCCCACTTCTTTCAAAACCTTCAAGAGATTTCTTTTCAAAGCCTTTTGGATTATTCTACTCCACACTTAGAGTGTGTACCTGATGAGGACAGTTAGGACTTTGATAGATCCTCAACAAACATGACAACAATTGGGTTAATGATTGGCTCACGATTAGAAAGAGACACTTAGGACTGAATGAAGCTAACTTCCCTTTAGATTAATAAACAACCAATTTGGAATCACTAATTTCAAGATAAAACACTTAGTACCTAGGTTGGTGCTAACTTCATTTGGTTTATTACTGCTTTCATATTTATATTGCAATTGTGGGGTGCATGGGACGGGTAGCTTAGGACATGCATTCCTCTGTGTCACCCGATTTACCCACGATGTCACGGGATCCCCAACCGGTCCACGGTTGATTCCCCATGAGCTAGGGTCACTTTATGAGTGAACAAACCCACGGGGCGGTAAGGTTTCTGACCGACGCCTTGAGCTCATGATCCAAAATTATCTCCATTATCCGAGTCGATGCCAGCATATAGTGAACTTTGAGCCTTCAGTGTCCAGCTACCTGGTCCGGTGTCTAAGACGGGTTTATGGAAGTCACCCCCTTGTATGCCGCCTGTCTGACCGCCCTTTTGCCTTACCCTGAAGATTGCATGGGCTCAGTTCTCCATTGTTCCTCTGCACTACATGTGTCTCTAAAGCCCAATGTCACGCTATACGTCCATAGAGGATCCTGTATTTACCGGATACCCATACATGGCACAACGTAGTCAGTGAATAATTTGGACTTTAGACACACCTGACCGTGCAGATGACGAGAGACCCGTTCCCATGCAAATACTTCCCCGAGTTTCCCGAAAAGTGGGGTGTTGTCGGATCATCACTGCCGTGGCGTATGTTTCCTTATCATCTCGGGTGTCCTGACCTTTCGAACTTAAGCACTCCGGACTTTCTTTACGACATGCCTCGCAAGGGGCATAGCAGAGAAAAACCCCGAGAGATGACAGTGAAGGGACGACGGTTCCCCCGGTGAGATGGAATCATAATTGACCTGGAAAGTGATTATCCCAACATTAACACTTACAGCTCCACATCCAATATAGCCGCGATTTACTTTATGCTATACATGTGTGCAAACCATTTTTTTCAGATCAATCCGTTTTAAAATGTTCGGAATTCTCATTTGCATGTCCCTAAAAGCTGTTTTATGAGCTCGTTTAATTTAAAGTTCCACAAAATATTTACTCATAAACGGGTTTTCAAAATTGTCAATTCTCCTTTAAAAGGTTTATTTCACTAAAATGCTATTTTCCGAAACAATTTTCAAAAATTGATTTCGAAAAACCTACTTTCCACAAACGAATTTCAAACAACATTCTTCACACCAACTGATTTTTAAAATAATTTTTCTAAAACAGTTTTCATAAATTGAATTTCACAAACGTATTTCAAAATAAATGATTCAGTCCCCATGTTATGACCCACTATTTTTGAAGTTCAACCCACCTTCAAAAGCAGTAGTCATTACTGTGGAGCGTTCTAGTCATTTCGTGTTTTCACAAGAGTGGTGGATTTTTACATGAGATTCTGTGCTCGATCATTCATCTTTCCTTTCTCAAAAATATCATTTATTCCCCTTGTCAGAGCAAGTAGAGCAGCATGAAGGCCGACTACGCGAATCAGCCGAAAGCTAGAGATGCACCAACCCGCGGAGCTAGCCGAGCAACGTGAAGACCAACGTCAACCATTCGAACCAAAGATCAGAGGAGCACCAGTCCGGATCCAGCAACATGAAGACTAGCAACAACCATTCACGTTCAAGAATGTCGGAAATCAGAAGAACACAAACTCGTGAAACAAATCGAAACACATGAAGACCGACCACATCCAAACAAACGTCGAGTCCAAGAATGTAAAGAATCAGAGGAACACCAACCCGTTTTGTTTGATCATAGTACCGCTTCACTACAAGCGCCCGAAGACGAGCGAGCAGCCGGTCAAGAGCCCAAAGACGAGCGAGCAGCTGATCAAGAGCCCGACGACGAGCAAGCAGCCAGGCAAGAGTCTGAAGATGAGCGCAAGCAGTCGATCAGAAGCCCGAGGACGGACCAGAAGAGTTGAAAAGAAGTTTAGCTCAAAACTTCCCCATTTAATGACTTTTAGAATTGATGTATAGGTTTTCCCTAGCATTCTTTTCTCTCTTGTCAATTTCTGAATAGACTTTGTGTATAGGTTGCACATTCCCTTTGAATTTATTTAGATCAATGTATATAGGGTTCCCCACTCCCTATTTTATTTGCGAATGACCGAGTGTCAAAATTCATATTGAGAAAATCCACCACTTTGAAAACACGCGTTTTCAAAATTGTTTTCTAAAAATTGGTTTCTTTTGGCATGCACGTATAATAAAAAAACGAATAAGGGACGACCCCTCACAGCTGTATGTCATTCATCAACTCTGCTTTATGGGGTGAAATTTACGGTATCTACGGACGCCTCCCCTTAAAAAAAATTTTTCACACGCTTGCATCCATGACATTCATACAACATGAATTTCACAACTTTTTTCAAAATAAATAAAAGATTGTTTTTCCCCAACAATCATTCACACTCACCACACAATAACATTTTGTTTAACGAAGCATGCGGATATTACCTCTTCTCACCCATTCTACTCCTTGTGCGTGCAGGGTTGGTGGCACACAATAACTGAAAGGAAAAAGACCAGCCCACTTAGAGCAACGGTGGAAAAGATGGAGCAAGCACCCCGGAGTGATCAAACCGTCAAAGGTCGATTAGCTAATGAAAGGTTGACCTGTAACTTTGATGGTGGCTTGGAGAAAAACTTGAGGATAGGAGAATGCGTCCAAAGAAAAACAAATAGGGCCCATTCAGGGTCAGATAGCAGTTACAAGGAGTCTCCAACTTACTCTGCATATGATGCCTATGAGTTTCAAGCGATAGACCCACACACTCCCCCTGTCCAAATCCCAGAAGTGCCAAACATGCTTCCTTCGCTTGTATGCAGTTCAGCCCCAAGAAACCCAATTGCCACTATAGGAAATCAGCAATCGCAGATGATCCGTGATGCGGGAAACCACCAAACCTCATCATCACTCGTTGCATATCCCAGTTTAAGTATCTCCTCGCCCGCACAAAATCACACCTCTCCACGACAAATACTTCCTCAGCCATCAAAGTTTGACCAACATCTCTGCCCAGAAGCCTTCCAACTCCCTCGTTCTCTTTATGATAACCACTCCCAGATTGCCTCTACCTTCATCAAAGACCCAGATCTCAGGACGGCCCTAAAGAAGGAATTAATGGAAGAGTTGAGGACAGAAATACAAGAGATAGAACGGACCCGACGCTTTGAATCAATGGGTTGGGAACCAACTAATCCATATGCTGGAGCTCGACTACACAAAGGCCTAAGTTTGCCTGAATTGGAGAAGTATGAAGGAATTGGTAACCCAAGGCATCACGTTGACAAATATGACAAGCTCATGGATCTACATGGATTATCTGATGAGATGAAGGCTGCATGCTTTAGATTCTACTTACACGGACCTGCTTACTCTTGGATTATGGGCCTAGATCTAAAAGGAAAGTCAAGCCAAGATTTGTACTTTGAATTTCTCACCCAATACGGTGGTAACTTTCATCATGAAGTTACACGCAGAGAATTAGAAATCACCCGCCAAAGCCCTGGCGAAACTGTGAGGGAATTCGTAGAACGATGGAGGGTGAAGGCTGGGCAAATGAATAATCGACCCACTGAGGAGGAACAAATACAAATGGTTATTTCTGGCATGAGAGAAGTGTACCAATGTCAGCTGAAATACCTAGGCATTTGTGAGTTCAAACGATTGATGGCGGCCGTAATTGCTTTGGAGGACACTGAAATCAAATTGATTGAGCAACCAGAAATGATGGAAAAGAAGGATAGTCCACTTGGACAAAGCTCACAAGGACAACTTTCAAATCCGGGAATGTCACTCAGCAGAGCATTGAAAATATTAGTTGAGGGGGGTCATCTAGCACTTTTCAACACGAGATCACGAATTAAGAAGCTTGGGCCTCACTTGCATGAATACTGCGACTATCACAGAATCTGGGGGCACACCACTGACGAGTGCACCACACTAAAGGATGCAATTCAAGAGTTGATAGACAGGGGAAACGCCTCCGCACTAGGAATGCAACTTATGTTCTAGGCCAAGGAAGATACTTCTGTTCTTTTTCCTGAAAAGTCACCAAGTTGAACATTATGATTTTCTTAGCTAATAGCCGTAGTTGTAGAAAGTAGTTGCTTTTGTTCACATTTACTGTAATTGCTTGAAAAGAATTGTGTCCTCTCCATCCAAAAAAAAAGAGAAGTTATGAAAAAAGAAGGATGTCATGTTCTCTGTTATATTATGGGGCCACCATGCGGGAGTTGTTACTCCCTAAAAGTCCAACCCAGGAGCCAGTCACCAACCCGCCCTCACTCGAGAATTTCTTCTTTGACAACAACCCCGACAGCTGGACCACCTTCAGGATCGGTCGTCACATGATGAGCTTCATATACCATGAACTGAACCGACTCAAGCGAGACTGGGTGTAACCTTACCACTCATGCATTGCATCAAAAAAAAAACAAAACAAAAACACACATTTGGTCAAACCCCAAGGTCAACCATCTTCATTCAGCACTTTCAGCATTTCAGGCATCTTGTACATAGTAATTCCATATTACCACAATAGATTGCATTGTAGATAGTCGCATATGCATACTCGTATCGAAACGACATCTTTGGGGAAAATCTTGAGAGATTGGTTGAACAACATGCCTGAATCACTAAACTCTGGACCCGTCAATGAACACAAGGGTCTAATCAAAATCAGCACCATAAACAAAGTGAGTAGTGTGCAAAGAGCGGTATTTCCCTTGGAATTTCAATTGAGTGTATCGGACGATCTACTGAGCGACGAGGGAAGGTAGAGAGAGCCAACGGAGGTAAAACCATGAGCGACATGTGCATTCCTTCAGCACAGGGAAAGACACAATAAATAGTGAGATAAGTGTCGATAACAAGATAAGAGCTGTGATTCACGCAAAGATCCGAGAATAGTAAGAAAATAATCATTGATTAATGAGGATGACGAGGCACTTAGGAAAAAATCTTCACAAAACCAAAAGCTTTGACTGCCCTGTACATAATCCCTTAGTGAGCCCCGCTGAGCCTTTCACGATAAACCTTTTTCTGCGAGCTCCACAATATGCCACCCCACATATACACACTTACCCGTGCAATAGAGGATCTCGAAGGAGCCGGAGCCATGACCCCTCCCCACCATCTTTCACAAAAACAATAAATGAAATGTTTGAAGAAATCGGTGAGTCAATGCAACTCCAAAGCCAAACACCAAAAAAGAACACCGAAAATGTTCAAGAAGATCAGCGAGTCAATGCAACTCCAAAGCTGAAAGCCAAAATGCAAAGCAAAAAGTGCTTGAGAAAGTTGATGAGCCAAATGCAATTTCAAAAACACTAAAATGAGAAGAAAATTAAAATCATACACCAAAAGAGGCAAGAAGGAGAAATCCAAACCAAAAGGACCAATGATGTCCTGAAGAAACCAGCAAAAGGTTATCAAAACCCGTCCAATCATTCCACCCATGGCAAAGGCGAAACATATCCTCTATTGCGCCAAATCTCCACAGCTTCCAAATAAATCCTCCAGTCCCATGTGACATACATCATACCCCTCAGCCCCGTTATAACCCAATAAAAGACCTCTGACTCGTTAGTTGGTGAGCGTTAACTGAAAGTACCGGATCTGACACATGAATCATAAGCTTCGTACTTGTTATCAACATGTCCCGTCATACCAAAGGGACCATAAGCGAATGAGTGTGACCTTATCTCAGAAGGTCTTTAGAGTGCGAGTGACTCTTCGATTCAACCACCAAATCATAAACAGCCTACCCTGTTGCAGGTGAGGAATTTGTGAGGAATGGAAGGTCCATAACCTCAAAATGAAATTCTAGGGAAAATACTGCTCGAGCATCGAGAGTATCATTACACCATTAGCACACATGACCATACTCACGAGGAGATTGACCCACACCCCTCCATGAGAGGAAAGTGATTCACACATTCTTGTTCAACAAGCACTCAAGATCGAACCGAAGACGCCTTATATTCGTAAACCTCATATTAATAGGGATAGGGCCGTACCTTATCTCCAAAATTGCATACACATTTTGCATCGTATCCAGCATTTAATATTTGCATGCATCATAATCATTTCATCATTCAACATCCGACCGATAAGAACTTCACCTAGTCTCGTTGAAAGTTGACTTCAGTTGCAGTTGTTGAAGCATAACTTTTGGTTAAAAGATGTCAACTAGAGCCATCCCAGGCTGTCATCGAGATATATCTAGGCCTTTTCGGAGCTGTCACGGGCTATCACCGAGCTACATCGAACCATTCTAGAGTTGTCCGGAGCCATGCGCAGGCCATCTCGGAGCCATTCACTGTCATACTCAGGCCTCATTGACACCTCTCCCAAAGCTAAGCTAGAGCCACACGGGAGCCATCATCCGACATTGAAACCATCATGGGAATTACACAGGGGTCATCCCAACAGTTCGAGAACAATACGGAAGCCACATCAAATCCATATCGGAATCAAATTCGTCACCAGGGCCTTGCCTATAGAGTATCGAACTACGTATGGTCTGATCCCGATATGGAATTGAGTACGTAGGTAGCCCGTCTAGGGTGCGACCACATCAAAGGTGAAAACTTCCCTTTTCCCCTCGGTGTCATCGAAGTGAACCAACCAAAGCGTCGTTATGCTCAATCAACACAAGGTCATCCCGGAGTCATCCATGGGAATCCTCGAACCATGATGGGAACCACCGATAAAGTCATGCAACTGCGTTTCATCATTCACCCATGAACAAAACATTCACCCACTACAAAGTCCGAAAAAAAAACCATCAAATCACAATAAATTTATCGCTGAAGCCATCAAACTACTTCAAAAAAAAAAAATCAACCAAACCTACCCACCACATCGAAGCATTTCAATCACATCAAAACCCACCAACCTCCAGAATGATCACATCCCATCAAAAAACACACCAACCATATCAAACCCACCGACCACCCCGAGACCATTGGTCACACCGGAGCCATCAACGCATACCGGAGCCATCAGGGCATACCGGAGCCATCAGCGCACACCGGGGCCATCAGTGTGTACCGGAGCCATCAAAGCATGCTGGAGCCATCCCAGATCTTTGAAGCCATGTCGGAGCCATCCCGAAGCTTTGAAGCAACTCTGGAGCCATTAACTCATAGAAAAAGAATCTACATCCATAAACAGGGAGTCTCGATTTAACTAGTGCATTTGTCTTAAGCACCTCACATTGCATATCATTTGCATATACCCACGAAGTTCGTTCACAATCTAATGCATGCTCGCAACCCACTAGGCAGCTATTACGCTACTAGTGCGAGATCGTTTCACATCCACCTGCTAGGCAGCTATTACGCTACTAGTACAGTCCCACCACTTTTCCTCCACTAGGCAGCTATTACGCTACTAGTGCGAGATCGCTTCACATCCACCTGCTAGGCAGCTATTACGCTACTAGTACGGTCCCACCACTTTTCCTCCACTAGGCAGCTATTACGCTACTAGTGCGAGATCGCTTCACATCCGCCTGCTAGGCAGCTATTACGCTACTAGTACGGTCCCACCACTTTTCCTCCACTAGGCAGCTATTACGCTACTAGTGCGAAATCGTTTCACATCCGCCTGCTAGGCAGCTATTACGCTACTAGTACGGTCCCACATTTTCCTCCACTAGGCAAGCTATTACGCTACTAGTGCGAAATCGTTTCACATCCGCCTGCTAGGCAGCTATTACGCTACTAGTACGGTCCCACTTTTCCTCCACTAGGCAAGCTATTACGCTACTAGTGCGAAATCGTTTCACATCCGCCTGCTAGGCAGCTATTACGCTACTAGTACGGTCCCACCACTTTTCCTTCACTAGGCAAGCTATTACGCTACTAGTGCGAAATCGTTTCACATCCACCTGCTAGGCAGCTATTACGCTACTAGTACGGTCCCACATTTTCCTCCACTAGGCAGCTATTACGCTACTAGTGCGAAATCGTTTCACATCCGCCTGCTAGGCAGCTATTACGCTACTAGTACGGTACTCATTCAAAGTATTATAGGCTCGTCATAAGCCCTAGAGCTGGATATCAAGAGGTCCAGTTGAGGCACTCCTAAGTCCTCGTGCACCCCAACCAATATAATTGTTAGTATCATAGGCTCGTCATAAGTCCTATGACTAGATATCAAGAGGTCTAGTTGAGGCTCGTCATAAGTCCTCGTACTTTCAATTGCATTATAGGCTCGTCATAAGTCCTATAGCTAGATGTCAAGAGGTCTAGTTGAGGCTCGTCATAAGTCCTCATGCACACCAACCTATCTATTGCTAGTATCCTAGGCTTGTCATAAGTCCTAGGGTTAGATATCAAGAGGTCTAACCGAGGCTCGTCATAAGTCCTCATACTTTCAATCATCTAGGCTCATCATAAGTCCTAGAGATAGACATCGGAGTCTAGTCGAGGCTTGTCATAAGCCCTCGTGCATTCAACAATCATATCATCTCCTATCGCATCCATACACTCACGGTCGCATCCCTAGGCACCACTAAACTGTAGTGAGAATTTTTGGCGCCCCGTCAACCTTGATCCAATTCTGCAAGGGCTTGCAAAATTGAATCAAGGGGAGCCATCTGTAGACACCAAAAATTCTCACCTCATAAAGCAAATTACAGAATAAGAAACACAATAAGAGGGGTCGTCGCCTTTCTTTGTCAAAATGTATTGACGTGCGTGCCAAAACGGAACCATCGTTTTATAGCCTTTTTCAAAGCATTTCATAAAAACACGATTTTACGAAAATGAATTTCCAACAACGATACGGTTTTAAACCTGTCCCTTTTGTTTTATTCACTTATTACTGCTTATTTGTTTATTTATTAAGTTATCTTTTATTTTCATTTTTGTTACGCATAGATCACCTTGTTAGAGTGTTCACTTGGGAACCCATAGATCTCGGTTTCGAATCCAGCAAAGGATCGTGCATGTTTTTACTTTTTTCCTTCCGCCCGCTAAACCTCTTTTCTCATTTCGTGTACTAATGTGCTGAATGTTCTCGTAGTTCAGTCGGTTAGTGTTACTAAGGAGGTGGTGAACATCCTGAGTTCGTTTTTATTCTTTTTTTCACTCACGAAGGCCGGCCCAAACATTGCTCTAGCATTGAACCCTAGTTTTCTATTATAAAACAACATCAGAAACCCTACAGTTAGGGGACGTTTTTCCTCAGCCGACACTAATCTCCATCTAGTCCCATTGTCCGATTCTCTGTTTTTTTGGCCATTCCCCAGTTTCAAACACGAGAAGAGAACCCATAAACCTTCCTCTGTTAGAAAATCCCTCGACCCCTCTCTGATCTCGAACGTTTTCCCGAATTCGCTCTCCCCGTTTGAATCCCCGTTCGATTCTCGAGTTTACCAGGTAAGATCGGTGCTCAGGCAATGTGTATTTGCTCCCCTTTTCTGTCATCTATTTTCTTTGGTTTTCGTTCTTGTTTTATTTTATCACCAGACTCGTGTTCTTCTTCCCTCTTCGTTTGAAGCTTCTTTTGAGTTCATCTTCAATCATCATCTTTCCTCAATCTCTCGCACTCGATTTTGCGTCGCTCATTTCTTTTCATTTTCAGGGTTCCTTATGAGCTCATTTGACTAAACACCGTTTTATTTAGAAAAGAAGAGTCAATCATCTTCTCTCGTTTTAGTTTCTTTGAAAATCTCAGAATTGGAGTCTCGAATTTTTATTTCGGGTATCTCTAGTTCCAGAGAATGCGTTCATAATCATTATTAGACAAAGGGAGTTGTGACTTTACTGGAAATTTATTTCCGACGCTTGACCGATCCCGTGTATGTTCGACACTCTGCATTTCGTTTGACTATTGTATTTAATCACCGAGTTCATCGATGTTCTTCCTTATCTTACTGCTCTTCTTCTGTTCCATTTGCTATCTGTTCGTATATAGCTGATGACGATCCCTGGCTATTTTGCAGTACCGTGCTCTCATTAATCAAACCTTTCAATTTTCCGTTTGTTCTTACTTTTCCTGATGGGAGTTTATTTTTCCTTGCAAGTTTTGAATATGCCCTTGATTCAGGCTTCGTTTCTGTTTTGATTCGGTCCACGATGGACTCGGAATCTCTCCCAGTATCACCGGTGATCTACCTTGTTTCAGATCACTCTTCACATATTCTTGTCATCGCGCGCGTACTTTGTCCACCTTTATTCAGTTATTAAGAAGAGGAAGATCATATTTCACTGTTTGACCTTTCCTCTTCACCCAATGTGTGGTCCAATGTCGATGCATAAATCATTTCGAGGCACCCTGAGCATTAGCCTCACCCAAGTCTGTGTAATTGATTCGAGAGACTGGTTTATTTTGCTTTGTTCATAGTTGCTCATTTCTGTTTATACGGATATGTTCCTACTATTAATCTATGTGGATTTTTGGATACATGGGTCTGATTTGAGGTGAGCAGCAGTGACCCTTGGAACACTGTCAAAGCGACCATCGTCTGTATAAGTGAAGCTTGGACTCCATATTTTTACTCTTTCTTTCTGTTTTCTGATTACCGAACAAACTGTAGAAACTAATCTTGATTATGTTACCTTCCTGTGTTGTTTTGTTGGAGTATTGTCTTACAGGAAACACTGCGTCTCTAACCGGGTATTTCATCTATCCCTTATAGTTCAAGAACTTGTCTGATAATGGGTGCTCAGATGCTTAACCCACCTGATGTCTATCTGTTTAATATACTATTTTTCTGGTATTGATCTGCCGATTCTGCTCAAACGCATTGCTTTTTTTTTATGCTGAGTTCCGGTTATGCTTGAATGCATTGTTTTGCTGATGTTGAGTTTCTGGTTATGTTTGAATCCTTTTAGAGTAAGGCCCGAATGGATAAAATCGAGGTGAATAAATCAAAATGTGTACTTAGTGTCTGATTCTTCTTTTACTTTCTGCTAAGTATTGTTCAAGAAGTTAGTTTCCTTTCTTCGGTTTTGTGTAATACATCATAATACCGGGTTCATGGTTGTAGGGTCAGTGTAGTTGATTTCTGCATCTTGGTTTTGTCTTTAAGTTTTAACCAATGAAGATGAATGAAAATGACAGATTGACAAACTCATGTGGCAAGTTATTCTAGGCCTATTATTTGCTGGGGGTCATTAACCGTAGGCTTAGGTTTGATTGACGATCGGAATGTGTTTGCAGCATTAGACTACAAGACTTTGTTGTCTTAGGATTGTTCTTAGTTGCGGTTAGCAGTAAAAGGAGACTGTTCACTCCAAACTCAGTTTTGTTTTCTTTGATAGTGCTCATGTTAATTGTTTCTATTTCTTGTATGCATCCCTGCGCGCTATGCACATATACACGTATATATTCGCTGTATTACCTATTTACTTTTTAGGATCTGCTAGCTTCCTTTATCAGTTTGTACGCGTATATGTTTGGTATATATTATTGTGTTCAGTTTTTGATTTACCGCTTTGCATATTTCTTTGTTATTTAAACCCTAGATGGCCCCTTAGGTCACCCATTTCTTTTGATCAAAGTCTTGGAAGGTACCCCACAGCTAGCTTATTTCTGATTTGCTTTGTGGGGAACAATACCATCCAAAACTTTGAAAATCTTTTAAGCCTTGAGGGTACCCCACAGCTAGCTTATTTCTGATTTGCTTTGTGGGAAACAATACCCTCCAAACCTTTTAAAGCCTATCCCAAACCACCCCTTAATTCTACTAAAAAACTTTACCCAAAAAATGGAAAAAAAAAGGGAAAAGAATTCCGAATAATGCTTATAGCGTAAGGTTTCTCATTCCGAATCCCTCCAATTTCTCAACTCCTCCAAATTGAATTGTCTCTCACTTTTAATTGATGTTTCATTTCAAAAAGAAATCTCCATTTATTTTGAACACATCTTTCCACTTGTAAATAAAAGCCCAAAATTGACCCAATTCCAAAGTTTGACCCTCCCCCAATCTCAGCCCAAGACACCTAGGCCCATCGGCCCAATTCAAACGTTAGTCCATACTTGGCCCATCAGCCCAAATCGGTCCAAGCCTAGGCCCAAATCCGGCTCAGGCCCATTATCCCATATTCGGCCCATTAGTATAAACCGGCCCACCGGCCCAATACCCACATCGGCCCAAGCCCACAAAATTGGCCCATAGCCTAAAATCGGCCCAATATGAAGCCCAACCCAAACTTGGCCCATTAGCCCAAACCGGCCCGTCAGCCCATACCCACAAAAGTCAAACCAAGCCCACAATCAATCCAAGCCCAAATTAGCCCAAGCCTATAAAAACAAGCCAAGCCTACAAAACAAACCAAACCCATAAAAATGAAACCAAGTCCACAAGAATCAAACTTTGACCAAAAGTGTTGACCTTGACCAAAAACGTGGACCTTGACCACACACGTTGACCTTGACCAAGAAATGTTGACTTTGACCCAACTTGGACCCACCCCGAAACTCAATCCAAGTCAAACTCGACCTCAATCCAAGTCGAACTCGACCTCAATCCAAACCGAAATCGACCTCAATCCAAACTGAACTCCAATTCAATCCAAACCTAATTCATTCAGCCCAGTTCGATTCAAACCCAAATTCATCCAACCCACACTCGACTTGTAAATTCCTTTCAAAATCCAAAACCCAAAAAGAATTTCAAACCTTCATTTTATTCAAGTCTCATCAAGTTTTCAAAGAAACCATTTTGTGGAATTTAAAAAGGAAAACTCTTCTCACATCACAGAAAACTCTTCTCCATTGCAGAAAGTTCTTCCCACATATACAGAAAGTTTTCTCCTAAAAACATTTCTCAAAATCAGTGTCTTTTACCGAGAATTCCGAACAACTTCGAAGTTTTTCCAACTCAGTTTTTAACTCAAGAAAACCGTTTTCGGGGAGCAAGTAATGTCTAACCCCTTCAAAACATTTCCTCCACGGTTAGGACATCACTTGTCTTCCTTCCCAAAAATAAAAATCCGGGGCGGGGCACTGGGGTCATAACCTCCCTTGTCGCAGTCTGGATCTCTTTAGGCGGGGCATTAGGGTGACAAACCTCCCCTAATTGCAGCCTAGATTTTTACAAGGCGGGGTGCTAGGGAGTGCTAACAAGAAATTGTTAGGATAAACTATATACAAAATGAATAAAATAATAACCTATCCTACAACTCTACTACGGGTAGCAAAATAAAACCCGGTCGGAGTATAGTGTAAATATATTACGACCGAGAGTATCGTACCCAAGGGACTTATAGAAAATCAGTCTAATCCGGCAAAAAGCCTATTCTAAGACAAGGGGGGAATGAAATGTTTTCTAATCCTAATCAAAACTAACTAAACTAGTGGTAATTACAATGAAATTATCTTTGATCCAGGGTGTGAAACCATCTAAGCATCAATATGAACTCTAAACATAAACACAGGCCTTCGAATTAACCAACAACTGAATACGCGGGTGTCCTGCCGGATACCACTTGCACGGCATATTCAAAGACATTGAATATGCCGGACATTGGCCACCCGGCAGTGCATCCGGCATAGTCATAATGCATATTCTTTTTCCAGTTTCCGAGTAGAAAACAGAAAACTCACTACCTATTAACAATCCGAGCATATATCATGCCACGAAATGAACAAAGTAATGGGAAATGTGGGTTAATCTTCACTCTCACTACTAACTCTTAATTCATAAGAAGAGAGTAGAAAGACCATTAAGAGAGTCTAACCTATTACTTGGGACTTGTCTTCCACAAGTAAGAATTGCATGAAGAGAAAAGAGATCAACTTATTCTCTTTCAATAAGAACCATACTCTTAATAAACTTGAAAATTATATTAAAGAAATCATATTGTTTACAAGAAGGAATTCATCCCTAACCAAGAATAAGCAAGGAGTTCTACATCTCCATCCACACAACTACAAGAAGAGAATACAAAGGGGAGAAGGGAATGGTCATAGCCTTAACCCGACAGGATCTTCTTCTTCTTCTTCGCGTGGATGGAACTGTAGAAACTTCCTTGGACACCAACAATGGAGTGGGCGGAATTGGAGTAATGAATGGAGTGTAGTATGGTGTTGAAATGTGTTGAATTGTAGCCTTCCTCGGCCTATTTATAGGCATTCAAATGACTCTTGCCGGGCGTCGTGCCGGGTCCCCAATAGCCGGCACACGTGTTATGCGCCCAACTGCTAACGGTCGAAACCGTCGATATCCGTGCGAAACAGTGCTTATGCCGGGTAGGACTTACCGGCATCACATCCGGCAGCGGTTGGAAAACACGTGGATCACATGTGCTGTCGTATGGTCAATCGAGGCGATTTTACACTTATGCCGGATAACATTTACCCGGCATAACATCCGGCAAGGCTTCTTTCTGTTCTGTACTTATGCCGTGCAGAAACTACCCGGCATGGAGTCCGGCTTCAACTAACTTTTGCCTAGAAAATCATTCCTTGCACAGAAAACTCATAAAAACATAAGATTGTACAAATATTATACTTAACACATAATTAGCATAAATAACATAAATATAACTTTATTTAGATAAATATAATACTAAATCTAGTGCATAAAATATGATAAGTCTGCGGCTTATCAAGGCCCTACACTTACCTTTTGCTAGTCCTCGAGCAAACAAGATTAGAACGGACTAATTACTTATGCACAAAAACAGATAAACTCTAGAATGAAATGTAGATAAATATTTCCAACTATATGACTCTAATTCATAAGTATCACTTAATCTACCTTATCTTGCCAAAACATACTAATGGGTATAAAACAAGGAATTTCAAAATCGATCAAAAACTTTTGGGCTATTTTACATAAGGGATTTGTAATCTCTCTTTTTCCGGTTTCCATCATTCAGCTCTATTTTTCAAGAGTTTCTGAATGTGGCCAAGACTCTCATCTTTGGTTTTTATTATTCAGCCCTATTTTGCAAGGGTTTCTGAATCAACCATGAATTTTTTGCATTGAAGAACGGGGAATTTAGGAGAAAAATAAATGGAAAAACTCTCGTTTCTTGCTTTTATTCTGAGGCACTTTAGCAACCTCTAGGAATATAATGCTTTTCCTTTAGAAGAAGATTTTTTTTTCTTTTTTTTCTTTTTCTTTCTTTTGCACAAAACCCTTTTTAAGATTTTCACCCAAAAGATTTTTTCACAATTTGGAAAGAAAAGTATAACACCCATAAGTACATAAAGGAAAGAATTTGAGCAAGATCATGTACTCATGTTAATAAAGAGAATCAAAAAGTTAAAAACAGGAATCTACAAGTCATTAGAAAGCTTACCTCTTGAGAGAACAAGCATTTATTCATTCCTAATCTTATCTCGATCAAAAACATGCAAAAAGTTTAGTAAACATTGATAAAACGCAAACTTATGCATATTAATAAAAACTTATTTTTTTAAGGGGGATCCCTGCCCTACACTTGGCAGGAACACTGTCCCAGTGTTCGAAAGAAAAAAAGAAATAAATAAAGAAAGACTATAACAGATAAATTAAAAGTAATTAAGAAGAAAATGACTCCCCTTGGTGCAAGAAGACTAGACGCGTGGGGCTGCCCTACACTTAGCCTTTGGCTACTTGGCAGAGTGATCAGAGATATCGATAGAGATATGAACGATCTCGCATACTCCCGTTGATAAATTTAGCGTTGGAGATGGGAGTTGACCAAGCGGTCATGTTTGAGCAAAAAGTTTGATTATTGTGTAGGGAGTGCGTTTGTTGGTTTTGTCGTTGCCGCAAGGAACGAACAAATGTCTTCTTTGTCTCCTGATCGCGGTCAGGATGAATCTTCATGAAGATTATGCGATCGGAGATGCATTCACTTTATTTACTTAGGAAGAGCAACACACAATATTAATTTAACAAAGAAATATATAAATATATATATATATATAAATAAATGTTGCGAAACAAAAAGAAAAAATAGAACATATTGAATATGCCGGACTTCGTGTTGGGCATGTAGTATCCGGCATTTGACTTCCTCCTTTATGCCGGGTAGAGTGCTGGGTGAATCTTACCCGGCAGTGGACTTCCTCCACTATTGCCGGGTTTATACCAACCGGCATGTTGCCCGGCGTGACATAAAATCGAACATGACTTAATTCAAAGACAATGTAAAGGATAATCAAATTAAATGTAAGAGTAAATAAGGGATTGTAGGAGATTACTCCTAATTGTCCCTACAAAGTGCGACAAAATTATTGAGAAATTGAGCATGCCGGGTGACATGCCGGATCAAACCCGTCCGGCATAGGACTTCCTCCACTAATGCCGTGTGTAGCAAACCCGGCACAATACACGGCATGCGCAAAAATCGAAATTCAAAATAAAGAAAAATAGTATAGGGACTCATATAAGAGGAAAATAATGAAAGGAGTAGACAAGAATACATTAAGATTTGATACTCAACAGCGTATGAAATTTTGAAAACAATTTGAACATGCCGGACATGATGCCGGGCAAATCCTGTGCGGCATCGGACTTCCTCCGGGTTTGCCGGGTGACAGATGCCCGGCATTTTGAACGGCACATTCAATCTGCAAACTAAGTGCGAAAAAAATTAAAGGATCAAGGAATCAAAGAATCAAAGAATAAGGCGTTTTACCGAATTAAGGACTTGGACTAATTCCAAGTCCCCGGCAACGGGGCCAATTTGCTAACAGAGAAATTGTTAGGATAAACTATATACAAAATGAATAAATAATAACCTAATCCTACAACTACTACGGGTAGCAAAATAAACCCGGTCGGAGTATAGTGTAAATATATTACGACCGAGAGTATCGTACCCAAGGGACTTATAGAAAATCAGTCCTAATCCGGGCAAAAAGCCTATTCTAAGACAAGGGGGAAATTGAAATGTTTTCTAATCCTAATCAAAACTAACTAAACTAAGTGGTAATTACAATGAATTATCTTTGATCCAGGGTGTGAAACCATCTAAGCATCAATATGAACTCTAAAACATAAACACAGGCCTTCGAATTAACCAACAACTGAATACGCCGGGTGTCCTGCCGGATACCACTTGCACGGCATATTCAAAGACATTGAATATGCGGACATTGGCCACCCGGCAGTGCATCCGGCATAGTCATAATGCATATTCTTTTTCCAGTTTCCGAGTAGAAAACAGAAAACTCACTACCTATTAACAATCCGAGCATATATCATGCCACGAAATGAACAAAGTAATGGGAAATGTGGGTTAATCTTCACTCTCACTACTAACTCTTAATTCATAAGAAGAGAGTAGAAAGACCATTAAGAGAGTCTAACCTATCTTACTTGGGACTTGTCTTCCACAAGTAAGAATTGCATGAAGAGAAAAAGAGATCAACTTATTCTCTTTCAATAAGAACCATACTCTTAATAAACTTGAAAATTATATTAAAGAAATCATATTGTTTACAAGAAGGAATTCATCCCTAACCAAGAATAAGCAAGGAGTTCTACATCTCCATCCACACAACTACAAGAAGAGAATACAAAGGGAGAAGGGAATGGTCATAGCCTTAACCCGACAGGATCTTCTTCTTCTTCTTCGCGTGGATGGAACTGTAGAAACTTCCTTGGACACCAACAATGGAGTGGGCGGAATTGGAGTAATGAATGGAGTGTAGTATGGTGTTGAAATGTGTTGAATTGTAGCCTTCCTCGGCCTATTTATAGGCATTCAAATGACTCTTGCCGGGCGTCGTGCCGGGTCCCCAATAGCCGGCACACGTGTTAATGCGCCCAACTGCTAACGGTCGAAACCGTCGATATCCGTGCGAAACAGTGCTTATGCCGGGTAGGACTTACTCGGCATCACATCCGGCAGCGGTTGGAAACACGTGGATCACATGTGCTGTCGTATGGTCAATCGAGGCGATTTTACACTTATGCCGGATAACATTTACCCGGCATAACATCCGGCAAGGCTTCTTTCTGTTCTGTACTTATGCCGTGCAGAAACTACCCGGCATGGAGTCCGGCTTCAACTAACTTTTGCCTAGAAAATCATTCCTTGCACAGAAAACTCATAAAAACATAAGATTGTACAAATATTATACTTTAACACATAATTAGCATAAATAACATAAATATAACTTTATTTAGATAAATATAATACTAAATCTAGTGCATAAAATATGATAAGTCTGCGGCTTATCAGGAAGTAATGACCTTCCTAGTTGCAGCCGGGATTTTAGAATCGTCTAACTCCCTTCCACTCGATTTCAATGTTTTCGGTTTTTAACGTTTTAAAACCCGGGAGTTAGAGACGTTATTAGGTTCGACGAGAACATCTCATTCATGGTGTTTCTCTCTGAATCCTGTTTTTTCGACATAAATTCATTGCCCCATCTTTCGAGCCTCGGCACTTACCATTAATTAAGTGTCGTGTTCGAGGGGGTACATAGGGTAATCCCTCGGGATTATCCGCCCTTTTACACAAAATGTTTTTTTTTTCTTTTTCGGTTTCAAAAACCTTAAGAGAGACAATTCAGAATAAACCAATCCAACATTTCCATTATAGCCCTAGGACCCATAAACACTTCTCAATCCTCCTCTGAACCAACTCTGAGTCGCATAGGACCTCCAATTCGTGAAGACTCCCAGAAACCTGAAACATCCTTAAAACCCGAATTTCTCCTCAACACATTCAACTTCCCAAAACACCTCAAGACCCCGACCATTTCAAATCCGAACTTCGCAAACACAAAAGACTCCTCAATTCAGCCAAATGATCCAAATACCCCTTGACTCCACCAAAAATGACCAAGATGCCCTTTTACTCCTCAAAACTCCCATCATCCTTTAATCCGTGAAAGTCAAAACAACCTCAAACCTCTCCACATTCTAACCAATTTCACCGGCCAGTATTTCAAGACCAGTCTATCTCTCCAAACTCTTGGAAATCATCTGTTCTTCAGTCCACACTCAATCCTATCCTTTGGCTTTAAATTGAATCTCTCTAATAAGGTTTTGAAAGAAGGCAATCCCGACAATTGGAGACCGAGGTTTCCTCGGGCACCAATCCGAAGTCGTGGTCGTTGCCACTTCTAAGGGGTGTAACCCAGTGCGAACCCACACAGAATCTCTGACATGACCAGATAAGTCCTATTCATAGGTAATAATCTCAGAGTCAATTAACGGTTCTTAGAACCCGATCTTCCTTCCTAGTTATCATAGGTCAAACTAGGTGGCGACTCTAGTCAATTTCCGCCCTTAGGGCATAAGTCCGCGTGGAGCCCATCGAGAGCGGGTGTAGTGCACACTTGCACTTCCCTTATGCTTTCTGGGAAAGACGGACGATAGAGTAGGTATTTGAGGGATGCCAGAACAACGGGTTTTCACCCTCCATAGAATGGCATTTTCTAGGATCTAGGCTTTTCAGTCAAGAACCATATTTAGACGGACCCCCCTCATACCGAAAAATCACCCTCCACATAGTGTTGTAGACACATTTATTATAACTTAGTTGAGCCACTAAACTCAATTATCAATATCCTTAGTTCAGGATGACTTCCTATTATAACTGTCTAATAATCTTGTCATAAGATGTTGAATTACCTCTCATATTGAAACAACTATATTATAGTTAACTTAGACTTAACGAACTCTTACATTTAGTATTCACAAGGTACATCATTTACTTAACCATAACTTTATAATAAGGTGTTTTAAGATAACCTTTTATGTATCCTTACTTACATTTAATTCCCTAACTGTTTTACTTTTACACACATTCTCTCTATAGACCATGTATAATCCTTTTATATAAACTTCGTTAAACTCAAGTCTTAAATACATTTTATATTGTTTACAAAACCTAAAGTTTCAAAAGCATAACTTAATAAATTAATTTCCTTTATTGTATTTAGGATGGACATTATATCTTAGCATGAGGTAGAATTTATCAAAAAATTAAATTCCGGTTCATAAGTGAAATTGTCAATTACTTAATAAGATAATATATTCTGAACAATCTCCATACCTTATATTCAAATGACACATTAATATTCCAGTGTCAAAAGGTAAATCAATATAATCTCTTATGTAACCTAGTTTCATCTAATTAAAGGTTTAAAGATTTAAGTATCTAACTTCTATTTACAAACCTCCTTATAAATTCTAACTACTAAATACATTACTTAACTATAAACTCACATCCTGAATATTGGTGTTAAATGTATTTATATGGCTTAACTAGTTGTAAGAAACTTAAGGGTTATATTTAGATTAAATTCCTAATCATAGGTTAATGTAGTTTATATCATAATCCCTTTTAATGATTTTATCTTAAAATATTAAGTTATTACTCAATACTATAAATATTAAGAAATAATTAAATCTAGACTTATTTATCCTCTTCACATTTAGATGTACAAGTAACTCATTTATTTTACTATTGTTTATATAATAAGAACATTTAAATGTAAAAGTTTTCATTCATTTTATTATTAATTATATAATAAGATCTATTTGTGTAACCCTTTATGTAGACCAATTACAAATATTCCTAAATTTCAACTTATTAATTTCTTAACCAAATTATAGATTTACATTGTGGTTATTGACTAAAAAATACATGTGTTTAAATACGGTTTATATAAATCTTAGAAACTCAAAGATAACTAAAAACTCAACCTATAACCATAAATTAATACCACCTCATATAATATTCTTTATTAGTATCATGTAGAGGTTTAGTTTAACTCATTAATTCCTTCATATTTATCTTTTCTATAAGTATTTTATTCCTTTTATTATTTATTTATCGTATATATATATATATATCCTTCCTATTACATTTCTCACAAGGAATGTTATTTCCTTTATCTATTTTTATTGTATTTATATACATATATATATCCACATATATCAAGATTTATCCAGAACATTCTTTAAGAAATTCTATTGTATTTAATTATATTTAATATCTTTTAGACATATCCACAACTGATTTATGGTTTATAAAATAGAGTATTTCCCTTAGTTTTTAGTTAAACATATTAGCTTCCATATTATATATAATAAATAAAATGTAGTTTAGTCAAATTCCTTGATTTAATATAAGTTTCTATTTATTTCTCTCATATAAATATATATATAAATATATGTAACAATTTTTACTTCACTTAAAGTTAATACCCAAATATTTATAAACATACTGTATTAAATGTTAATTAGTCTTATTATATTTTCCCCAACCTATAAAGTTCATTAATCAACTATACTTTAATTTTTGATTACATTAAAAACTATATATTATAAGTTATTCTTTATGAAAAACTCACAAACACAATTTTTAAAACCTTTTCCCGTAGCCCAAAAATTTCCAAACTTAATATACCGTACTATAACATTTTAGACATATTATAAAATTTTTATTTCATAAAAATATCTTTTTAATTTAGGCCAAATAATTCCAGAAAACCCGTAACTTGTAAAAATCATAACTTATGTTTAAAAACTCGAAAACCATAATACTTTACATCAAAATAAACTAGATAAAATAAGGAACCTATGGTTAAAATTTCAAGTCAAAATACATTCGGAAGGCCATTAACAAGATCCAACAAGTTAGGGTTTTATTTCTGGATTGTAAACACCCCAACTCAATCCAATTGTGGTCTCGCAACTTAACAGCATATATATATACATGTCACAGCGGAATTCTTTACAATCCAGGACCTTGCCCGGTCTGTCTAAAGAATATACCGAACAGTAGTACAACAATCTTAACCATTTACATATCCTTCTTACAATCCTCTCACAACCTATACATCTTACTAACTCAATTGCCATACGAGTGTAACATTGCACAACTCGTAGGTCACACTTAATCCTTAACACTTGTATCCTCTTCTTCACTCTTGCGACGGTCGCCTCCTGATGTACACCTGTGTAGTACAAACAGCCCCCAAAGGGGGTCAGCACGAATGCTGTACGATCCCCTCATGGCCCCCAAGCTAACGTGGCTACGACGACTAATTGTCGATAGCATGGAGGTTGATTAAATGCACAACATAAGTAAATGCTGTAAACAACAATCCATATATGAACAATCAAAGTTTCACACACAATGAAACGACTTAAATGCGTTCCTTAATTAGAGAGTTAGTTATTTAACTCCTTAAGTAATGTTTCCCTCTTATCTTAGTCTTATCTTAATCTGAGAAAACACCATCCTTTAATAAGGAGTGGATGTCGCTTATCTTAATCTTAAATTATACAAACCGTCCTTAAAAGAGAAATGGGTGCACATTCATCTTATCCTTACCTTAATCTTAAACTTATCAGTACAACCATCCTTTAATAAGGAATGGTTGCAACTTATCTTTTAACCTTACCTTAGCCTTAATCTTAACTTAATCTCAATATACAAACCGTTCCTGGAAGGGAATGGTTGTAGCTTAATTCGAACCTGGGATTTAGGTGATCCCACTGCACCATCTTAATGCCACCTACTCTGGACGGGAGTCCAGCGCAGCTGAGCCGGCAACCGGCCCTAGCTACAAGTCCGAAGACAAGTCCTTAATCGGAGGTCGAATCTGCTATAGATAACGACCCCCTTTCCTTAGCATGCATGACCGGAGATCGGTCCCGGGTTTCCTCACTCAAGTTCCAGTTAGTAGTCATCTCAAGACCATGTTTGTTGGTTAACCTCTTTCGGTTCATATCGTCCCTTATTAGGGGCGTTCCTTAGTCTCACTCAATTCCTTACTAAACATTGGTTAGTAAGTTCTCACAGTATGTTGTGTTAGTTTTCAAACATCACACAACAATACAATATATATAATATGTTCCGGTTGCATGCTTTATCTTGTTTAGTGAGCACACAAAACAAATAGCACACAAGCCGAGGGACACCTCGTTAGCAAGCAGGTCACAAGAGAACTGTACCGTTCACCGTTGGTTGTTCGGTTGCTTACTCTCTTCCGGAGTCCAAATCCCAAGTCCTAAAACATTCATTCAGTTTTAGGTTGTTAATCACTTAACTTAATTCAACTTACTTAAATTACTTACCTTACTTAACTTACTTACCTTACTTAACTCTAATGATCCCAACCTAACACTTCTTAAGTCTTACAACCTGATCTTACAAACTTAATCTTAAGTGAATCGCTTCTCCTCATCACTTATACTTATTCATCCACTTAATTATCATTATTACCCACCAAACATGTCTTAAACAACCTTATAACATCAATAGTAATTATCCTCATCATTTCCCATCCTTAAACAAGGTTTTGGCCAAAACAGTGGCATGTCCGAACTTGTGTCCGGACTTCCCAAGTTCGGACGCAAGTCGAGACTCAAACTGAAAACAGACGCATGTCCGAACATGTGTCCGGACTTCGGAAGTTCGGACATGGGTCGAGGAAAATCCTAAGTAGAAGCAGGCACGTCCGAACTTGTGTCCGGACTTCCCAAGGTCGGACACAAGTCGAGACTCTGAAATTTTCACGCAACAGGGCCTGTCCGAACGTCCATGTCGGACACATGTTCGGACAAGGCAAAACACTCATTTTCTAAGCCTTCAAACACTTAACCAATATTCACCAAACTTCTCCTAAACCCTCATAATGTCTTCTAACATCATTTAGGCACTTAAACTCACCTTTAAACATCCACTAAGAACTCCTTAGCTACTTTCTCAATTCTTACTAGGAATTCATAACACTTGTTTTACACCTCTTAAGGCCTTTACATGTCACCAAACAAGGCCTAAACATCATCTAAAACCATTACCATTCAATCCCCCATCATTAGAAGCCAAAAACAAAAATTTTTCTTTTTCTCTGCACTGGACCGCCCCTCTGGGGGCGGTCCCGGGGCGGGGTCCCAACAAGAAGCTAATTTCCTGCACGATTGCCTGGACCTCCCCACAGGGGCGGTCCCTAGGGGCGGTCCACAGCAGAACCTATTTTCCAAAGTGCTTTTCTCCTCATTTTGAACCCAAATTCACCCCAATCTTTTCCCACTCATTCTATAATCTTTCCACATGTTTCCTACATGTTTAAACACCTTAAAACATGCACTAAATCTACCTCAAAAATCACCAAACTTGGCACTCAATTTCTTACGAAAATTCTTACACTTAACACTTGATTCCTTACACTTCCCTCTTGTGACCTTGCCTAAGACCTCAACTAATCATTATGTTTCTTTACCACCATCTTAACTACTCCTCAAGCATCATTTTGCACACCCATTTTCCTTACTCAAACTTCTCAAAGTCATATATAATCTAGCACATGCTTACATCCTTATAAGTCATTATACCTTATTTTCCTTCAAACTTTGTACAAGTTTCCTAGCTTCCTTAACCATGGTTTTGGTGCATAAAACTCACCATTATAACCCCTAGTCCCTCTTATACATTCCTAGGTCTTCCTAGTACTCAAGAACTCCATGGTTTATCCATTTTCACCAAATCAACCCTTAGTGATCACTAGAACATCCTTAGTCATAAAATCTCCTTAGAATACCTTAAACGCTTAGTTTCCTACTCAAATTTCGCCATAGTTTCTCTAGTATATTATCATGCCCAAATGCATGGTTTTTCTCATTCAATCATCTCACACATCAAACCTTTTTCTCATCATAATTCTCCCCCCAAATCAACTTTCATAATAAACTCAATATATTGCAATAATCTTAAATTGCATAGCACTAAGGCTCTTAAATGACATGGCTCTTAGGCCCTAAATGACTTAAACTTAAACACTGAATTTCCCACATATAAAGCTTTCAACCTGCAAATACACTCATCAATCTCATAGTAGTTATAATGCTCTTAAAATCCACCTTAAACTTATATTACTAACTCATTCTCATTAGCTCCTTAATCACAAGTTCATAAGCTTGTTTAAGTTCCTTTTCTTAGGTTATAACCCAATACACAATGTAAGCTCTAAGCTACATTGGTACTTATCTAAACTCATTCCTTAATCTTAAACCACCATTAGGTAAGCATTTTACCTTGTTTTCTCAAGCTTATCTTAATCTCCTCCTTAGACCTTCTTCTTGCATAGATCTCGGCCACCACATTAAATTCCCCTTGCCAATGTTCTAATCAATATTCAATTACTCATATGAGTACTAAACAATGTACTAACCTCAAGGAATGAAACCTAGGTTAGAAATGTGTTCTAAAAATAAAAGTGGATGATTACCTTGGAGTCTCAAAGTAGACTTGGGCATTGAATGAAATAGGACCTCCACTAGTCCTTGGTGAATAAATCAAGCTAGAACAAGGCATGAAAACATAGCCCCATGAGAAGGAATTTTCGGCCATGTACAAGAAATGATGGAAACATGGTTTTTCTTACATTTTCTTTACCTTAAGAGAATGGGGAAGCTAATGAGCTCTTCAAACTTGATTTTCCTCCATCAATGGAGTTTTCTCTTGGCACCAAAATGGAGCTTTGAAGGATTTGAAAAGATAGAAAGATAGGTCTTGGCCTAACTAAGAGAAATATGTGTTTAGTTTTTGATTTGGAGCTAAAATGAGCAAGTTATGGACAAAGCAAGGTGAAGCAACAATGGAGGCTTCTCTTACGTGAATGGAGAAGAGAGGAAGTGAAGAAAACCGTGTGAAGAGGAGGAATGAAGAAGAGAAGAAGAAAGGTGAGCTAATATAAGATATTTGCTTTAATAAAGCAAATAGTACTCTTTTTACTTATCTCTTCTTTTCTTCCTTATTTGATAAAGTCTATGGTGACTCACCCTTAGAAAACCGGCCCCCTCATTATAACCAAGATATTTATGGTCTTGTTTGACCAACTAATTGACTTAAGTTGATTAAAACTTAAACTAGTCACTATTTGGCACTATTCACTAATCAGTGCACATATTTCTGAAATTTTTGATTTCCCATTGATTTAGACCTCCTAATGTGATACTAATTAGTACACATGTTGATTTAAGAGTAATGATGGACATTTAGCCACTCAAAACTCAATTCCAAGACAATTTCTCAAAAATGTGCTTTAAGACTTCTTAAAGCACATTTTGTGTTTTAACTTGTTTTCAAGCTTGGTTTTCTTTGCTAATTGATTTAAAATGACCATTAGAATATTACTAAGGTCTTATCATGATATTTGGGTACTCACCCAAGTCTCTCCAAGCTTAGAGCACATTTTTGCCCTAATTGCCCTTAAGGCATTTTCTTACGTTTTCATTGGTTTAAATTGCCTACCAATCTTTCTAAGGCATATTTTAGCCTTACTACATCATGATTTGATGTTTACTTAGCATACTTAGGTTTGGGGTATTTCAGGAATTATATTACTTAATATACCTACGTTATAATCCTGGCCGTCCGTATCTCCTAACCACGATCGGACGGCCCAGATCCGCCGAGTTCTTCAGCTAAAGGCTAACGAATGTCGAATACTAATTCGACGATTTCTCTCAACTCACAAACCAAATCGATTGATTTTTGTTTCATTGGATTCGTAATCAAATTTCGGTTCTATTGGTACTGGTTTCCCCAATTATAATGCTGTATACACGAAATACGATTCTGGGTTCGAGTTAGGTCGAGTTTGAGGTTTACGAATTCGATTTCCACAATTCCTCTCAAAATAATGCATAATTGAACAAATTGTCACGTGGGTGTGGTCGACAATGAAGTATAGACTAGCAACAACGGAAGAATTTGAGGAAACACTCACCGGAATTGCAATATCGGAGGAGAATTCGAGAACGGGTTCTGGAAAAACTCGAACTTCCGATCAGTTCGTGAAGCCAACTTCGAGGATCTATAAGTTATTGTACAGATCGATTTAGGCTTTGTTAATTGGCTCAATAGAAAGATGAAACTTAGCTCTACACATTGATAACTATAACTAATCCTAACTCGCACCATACAAAAAGATTTTGAAGCTACAAAACACGAGTTTACCTCTCTGTTTCGGTGTTATTTTATGTGCTGTTGAAACCGAAACTTTAGACCTCTATATCTCCCAACTGGTTGCGATTTAGACTTGGGCATAAACACGAAAATTGTAGAGGGATTAGAGATCTTTACAACGAGCTAAAGAAATCGAATTTTGGTTGATTAACGAAGAAGTTATGATCGACGCAAGTTACCTGAAAACGAAGGAAATTCCGAAATTCTGGAAACAGCCTAGCAAGGTGGCTACTTTGGCTCGAATTTCCGGTTGACTCAGAAGGATCTAGGGTTTGTATGAGTAATGGTTGGAAAGAGGAATTGTAGGAGAAGAGAGTGGTGAAGACGACATGGAAAAATATTGAGTTATGTGAAAGTTATAGCCGAAGTTAGGGCTAGGAAGTGAAATCGGTTACGAAAATCAGGGAAGGAAATCGGCTAAGTGTGGGCGACCCATTACAGAGTGACACGTGGCACTTCTTAAAATTTTGATTCAAAACTTCAATCTAGCATAACTTTGGCTAGGATGATCCGTTTTTGACGTTCTTTTTATCGATCTTCATGGTTTTTCATAACCTATTTATTGGTATAGGTTTCATGACCTGGTTTGACCATTCTCAAAAAGTCAACTCTAGCAAGGCTTAATAAGCTTTAAGGTTTCTAGAATTTTATATTGACTTTTATATTTCAAAACAATGTTCCAACACTTCCTAAAATCTTTATAATATATTTGGAGTGTTTAATAATTTTCCCAAGATTTATTGACTTATAAATCTTATTATTAAATTCATAACACTATATAATAATATATAATAATTAGGAGAAAACCCCTAAATAAATTTCACAACCCCATATAATAATTTAATATTCATAATTCCATATAATAATTTAATACTTAATAATATTATTAAAGGTTTAATATAAGAAATCCCCTAAATTAATTTAAATTAATTTAGGGGTATTTCACATTGGTTGAGAAGTAATGGATGGTAGAATGGAGTATGAAAATCTGTAGCATAAGAGGAAAGAAAACTATTGTAAGTGTGGAAAGGAAGTGATGGAATTGCGTAAGTTGATTGATGGACTTAGTAAAGAATTTGGTGGATGAACTAAGGCAATTTGGAGGGCCTAGGTAGTGTTTAAACATGTGGGATTACATGTAAGAAGATTGGAGAAACAATGGGTAAAGTATAGGACTGAAAACAGAAGTAAAAATGCAAATACTGGGCCAGACCGAACTTGCGACCGGACTTGCAAGTTTGGTCGAGCCCAGATTTACAAAGACGGGAATGCTTCTGGAATGGACCGAACTTGCGACCGGACTTGCAAGTTCGGTCGGACCAGAAAATTCTCCCGTCAGTAACCATCTGGAATGGACCGAACTTGCGACCGGACTTGCAAGTTTGGTCGGCCAGAAAAATTTCGTCCAGTAAGCTACTGGAATGGACCGACCTTGCGACCGGACTTGCAAGGTCGGTCGGGCTAAAATTTTCACATACGAAACTTACTGGAATGGACCGACCTTGGGACCGGACTTGCAAGGTCGGTCGGCCCTGTAATTCTCCAGCGTAATTCCTTACTGACTTGGACCGAACTTGCGACCGGACTTGCAAGTTCGGTCGAGTCAAAACTTGCAAAAAAAAAAAAAAATAAGACTATGGTTAGTATATATATATATATATATATATATGTATACCCACCTATACATAAGTGCATATATATGTAAGTATACCATTGTTAAGCAATGAAAAGTAAGTAAATAAAATGTAAGTATAAGATGTGAAGACTTAGTAAGTATGAGTTAGGAAGCGTAAGGGAAACCGAATTAAATTAATGATAGTTAGATTAATTATTCGGTTGTATGTATATAATAGGATTTGATTTGTGAACACCGGAGGAACGTTGGAATACAAGTACAACGGTGAAAGGTATGATTTCTTCATGCCCTGTATCCTAATCTGGTTACCCCGATTTGTGTGCTTATTTGATCACTAAATAAGATAAATGCATGAATCAGACTATATTGCACTTACCTGTGCTTGACTTATGTTGTTCTTGATATTTATTGTCTTGAGCACTAGTTTGTATAATTCATGAAATGTATGAATGATGATGACTTGTATTCGAATCTTGTATTGTACTTAAGTATTGTATTGTATTTTGTATAAGTGGGTATTGAGCATAGTAATTGTGGATGTGGCTTGTATGAATGACTTCTGCTAATTCCTAACTACCTAACTCCTAACTTAAGTGAGTAAACCAGAATGAGTAGAAGTCCGATATAGCTTCGGCCACGCGTGAGGATGCGGAGTCACAAGAGGTTGGCTGCAATTCCTGACTCTTAAACTGGTCCGCGGCCCAAATCCCTTAAATGGGTAGCATCCTAGATTGGTGAGTCAAGTAAATCCCGGAGGTGGGACGGTGTAGTCCCCAGGGCCGGAGGTCCCGACGACTTAACTTGAGTAAGAGTAAGTAAGTATGGATCCGTAAGTATGTATGAGTATGTATGCGTATGTATGAAGTAACGAGTAAAAGAGTAATCTCCACCCGATTAACCCGGGTGGACCAATGAAGCTAACAAGAACTGTATCTTGTGTATGTGTAATTCGGAAAAAGGTAAGTACGTATTGAATGGTTTATGTTGTACTCTTGTATGTAATGAAGTGTATGTATGTGTGTATGTCTTGCGTAATGTATTGTAATATTATGTATAAGAACATGTATGCATGTATGTTTGAATGAAATCAACCGCATGTATTCGACCAAGTGGTCGGCGTACCCTCACTAGTACGCGGGGTATGCGGTTATCATGCGCAGCGAAAGCTGACCCCCTAGGGGGAACGTTTTTAGTGTGCAGGTACCTGAAGCGGATGTGGTCAAGGTAAGAGACCGGCGGCACACCCTTGTACTTAGAAAGTAAGTAGTTGTGAGGAATGGGTAGATGTAGACTCTTAGTGAGTATGTATGAACTTGGAAGGGATATTATAATTGTATAAGGATCCTAGTAGACTCGGTTAAGTATATTGTAATGTATGGATTATGGAGGAGTAAGTATTGAATGGAGCATTATTGTATTTGACTGATGAATGGAGTATGTATTATAGATGTGTAGTACTCGGGATTCCGGTCCATCAGACCGATGCTGTAAGCAGTAGTAGTAGCCTTGTTAGCCACGTGGGTGGTTAACGGCATTGTATCACCCATTGTATGTAAGTAAGTATCTGTTGCGTGTATCTGATGTGTAAGGAGATTGGACGGTAAGCATGTATTAATGGTAGGGGTGTTACACCATATTAACGAGACTGGGAAACAGTTCATTTCCTAGTAAATTACCTGAACCATCTTCATTCTCTTCTTACCTCTTCTTACCTGAACCATCTTCATTCCCTTATTATACTCACCGTAACTGACGAACAAAACATATATGTTTTTGTGTCTACCTTCACTTCCTTCTTGCATCCATATCCTCTGAAGCAGTAAATTCCTGGAACAGCTACAAACATACAGATTTTGCACCTCTTTGTATTTCCTCCAGTACTTGCGTCTCTAGGACTGCTGTATTTGGCACACCAGGTTGGAGGATGGACTGAAACACTTAATTCTAGAACCGGTAAGAAGTTCTATGCCTCACCTTCATTCCCTTCCTGTGCTATACTTCTTATTTCCTCTCGTGTCTGCACCTCAGTCCACTCCATTCACGGTAATTCTGCAACATCAAACAATAAACTAAATATACAAGTTCTGCACTAACCTTCATTCTCTTCCTGAATCTGCATTGTTGTAAGGAGCATACTCTACACATCTGCTGAGATAAATCATAACCTGCTGCAATCTCACGCACCAGACTGAACAGAGAGCTCTAACCAGTCCATTTCTAATACGGTAATACGCTCCAACTTATGTTTTTCTTCTACCAGTTAAGACATAGAAGTTCTGATTTTCTTTCTTTCTGTCACACCAGTAAGCAAGTGATGAACGTGAAAAAAAATAAACAGTAGCATAATACTGCTATAAATTACAACAACAGGAGGATTTGATTCCTGCTAATGCAGTGGAGGAAATGGGTAGAGTATAAAACCAACAAAGTCTACTGTAAAGGAATCCAAATTAGGCAAAAAAACATAAAACTTTATAGTAGTAATGGTGTTCCTCTTCCTTCAAGCTGCTGTCATTATAACATACATATTCTGTTACACCCTCTGCACCAGCATCTCCATCTTATTCAATTACGGTAAATTTTGCACACTGCATTTCATCCTCCACACTTCTTGGGGTTTCTTCTATTTCTGCAAACAACCTACTGTTCGCTCTCCTATTCTATTCACGGTAATGGCAAGCAACTGGACGATTCAACCAACTATTCTCCTCTGACTTCCTCACTCTTTATTTTCACGGTAATACTGGAATAGAACTGCATATATATACTTGTTTGATATTCCTTTCTATTTTCACGGTAATACTGGAACAGAACCGCATATATATATACTTGTCTGATATTCCTTTCTATTTTCACGGTAATTGCAAAGGCTGGTGTTTCATTTACATATATAATATTGGGTTCAATGATAATTATTAGAAATAAATTACTATTACCAATTTAAAGTTTATACCAATTTAAAGTCTATTCACGGTAATTGCAATCAACTCGATGGTGCTAATCTACTGGATTCTGTAAACGGAACCTACTATTACAAATTTAATAGTTGAGTTTGTTAACTTAAAATTAAGTCTATTGAGTAAGTGAGGGTTTAGTAAATTTTTTTGGCTTTAATTTGGGTATTGTATATATATATATATATATATCTATATAAATATGTATGTATGTATGAGTTGTTAAATCAACAACTACTAATTTGAGAATTCATTAAGTTGTTATGTCATTTAGACAATTATAAATATGTATCATAAATAATACATGTGTATAAAGTATATACATTTAAGATTTTCAAGTAAATTAAAAGGAAATGAATATGAGGGATTATGGAATTAAAACTATGAGTTATATAGTTATAAGGAATTTAATAGTAACCAATAAATATTATTTATGGTTAAGTGGAGAATAACAAAATTATAAGAATATTATGTCCATGTGTGACATATAAATATTTTGGGGAAATTATGAATATATAGTCATATACATTAAAGGATTTTAAAATAAATCAAGAGAAATATCAAATAAGTCATACATTAAATCATAAGGTAATTAAAAGAAATTACCATACCATATAAGTTTTATAAATTAAGAATACATGATTTGGAAATATAGAATACCTTAATTATTAATAAGGTTAAAAGGTTAAAGAAATTACCTAAGTACAAAGAAATAAACCTCTCATGAAATAACGAATACGAGGACATTTCATGATACAATAAAATTATCATATGAGAGTAACTTAAATTAACACTCTCAGTTAATCCTATTCTAGGACTTTGTTTGACCAGACATTGACCGGGAACTAAACGAGTACAGTCTACGGTGAACGGTATGGGATTCTTGCAACCTGTTTGCTACCGGATTACACCGGCTTGTGTGCTATCTGTTGTTTGAAATAACGACCATGATAATTGCATGTAATGTTGTATTATTCTTGTGCACTATTGTGTTGCTTTACGTGCGTGAATGATACTAACTATAACGTGTATGTCCCACGCATACAACACTACATTACCAGTGGATTAAATACCTGCGTTTTATCATACCGAGAACTTGTACTCAAGTTCCTCACTAACTTCACTTTATAACAAATGTCGTTATCCTAAATATGATAATTGACAATACACATTGTGTTCTTGATTAACGTCCTCATGTGACATCTAACAAATTCTATACTACGAGAAGCGAGGAGCCCAGTTGGATCTGGCCATGCATGCTACAGGAGTCGTACCTGTCACAGGTCGTCTCCTATTCAATTTACGTCGCGACGGGAGTTTTGGGTGCACTATGTCACTCACTGGCTGCGTACCAGAACAATTCAAGTGGGGAGGAAGACTTTATTCCTCTCGAGGGTTCGATACCCACCTCTTTTAAGTACAGGAGTTAACTACGTTATCTTCTGAGGGACTCATTACCCACCTCTTTCAACAAGGTCACTATACCTTCACTATATCGAGATACTCTTACACACCTGTTAGTCCCATTGTGTGGACCCGACTACTATTAAACGATTACAGAACAATTAACTTGACCTTCCGCAGTCTTGTTCTGTGTGGCATTGTTGTCCTTGTATGGATACTTGTTATGATTATGTTATGATGCTTGTTTACAGCTTTATAAAAATGAACTACATGTATTCGACAAAGTAGTTGGTGTGGCCCAGTAGCCGACGGGCTGCACGTTTTCCATACCAGCGTTGTTTGCTGAGCCCCCTTGGGGCACCCCCATTTTTCAGGTACCTGAAGTTGAAGAGATTACCCGACCGAGTGTAGGTGGGGTAGAATTAAGACAGGGGATTATTACTACCGGTATCATTTTACGGTACTGTATTTTATTTTTGACTTTTGTTGTTTTAAGAGGTTTGTATTCAGCACTCAGACCGTATCATTTGTAAGTTGTATTGGAGTTAGCCTTGTTAGTCACATGGGTGACTAGCAGCGTTGTAGCACCACCCGTTGTTATGTATATATTTTCCGCTGCATTTCCAGTTATCTGTGGGAGCTATCATCGTACAGGTTGTGGAGTTTCGGGTTGGGGTGTTACATAATCATAATATTAAGGTGTTATACCTTGATTTAAGTGAGCTTTAAGCCTTTTCTGGCCACGGCACTCTAGGGGAAAATTTCCACAGCTTCTAAAATGTGTTCTAACAGCAATATAATTATATGGTTCGGTTCCAAACTTGAACTAACCATAAAAGTACTCATAAGCCATTAAAAAGCTAGATTTTTACCTTGAAATCCCAAGGCTTGTTCAAAGTATTCTCGGCCCTATTTTAAAGAATAAGAAGAGTATCAAAAAACTCTTTAATCTAAGGTATATAACCGCCAATGATCAAAGTAGAAGAAGGCTAGGTTTTACCTTGTTCAAAATGGCTTAAAATGGAGTTTAAGCTTGGAATCAGCCACCAAATGAATTGGTTGCAATTTATACTGATCAATCATGATACATGAAGGATTATAAGCCAATGGAACAAAAGAAATCAACCAGATTTGAAGTAGAGAAGGAATTAAGTGCTTAAAGCATATTTTTACCTTAATTAGGTCTTAAGCTTGCTTCCCCCCTTTCTTTTGAGCTGCAGGCAAGATTTACCCTTCCCTTTGAACACCAACTTGTTCTAGACGAGTGGATGGAAGTGGTTGCAAGTTAGATCAATTGAAAAAGGATGGAAAGATGAAGAGAATGACATATAACATGTTTTGAATGTTTACCTTATGCCATGGAAGTTGGTCTTTGAAGTTGGCTGGTTCTTGGACTTACCAAGGCTGGAATGGAGGTTCTTGAGCCTGGGTAACTCGTTGCTATGGGGGTAATGAAAGAGAAAGGCTGATTTTGGCTTTTAAGGTAAGTTTTATTACTTTAATGTATAATAAATGGTGATTCATCACTTTAAGAAGATATTTTGATCTAAGTGCAAGGCGGCACACTCATCCCTTTCTTTAGGCCGCCTCTTATCAGTCCAAGGGAGGTCAATTTGTTGACCATTGACTTGCTTAGTTAATGTTACTTAAATTGCACTATTTCGGTTACTATTCATAAATTAGTACCATATTTTTGATTTTTTTTAATTCTTTGAATTAGACCTTCTAATGTGGTACATTATAGTACATTAATGTAACAAGGTGTAATCCAGCCCCTAACACCACTCAAAACCCACTTAGAAAGTCAATTTTCTCAAACACGTGCTTTAAGGAGTTTTAAAGCATAATTTGTGTTTGAACATGTTTTTCAACGTGGTTTCCTTTGAGAATGGTTTTATTATGTTCATTAATGAGTTATTATGCTTAGGAATTAAATTTGGATCCTAAAGAGTTCATTTGGGCATATATTTGCCCTAAATGGTCACAAGGGGTAATTCTTGTTTTATGATGGCCATTGTTGTTTTCAATTGATTTTTAAGGCATGTTTAGGCCTTAATTAATTTGATTAGATGTTTAATAAATGTTTTATTAGTTAGGGGTATTTTAGTTGGAGGCAGTACTGGGCTCCTTGATATGGTTGTTACATCATACTTCCGTTCATAGGAGGCCCTTAGGCATTATCAGGTTGCCTTTGGTAGCTTAAGGTACCATCGTTCCGTGGATTCCCTTTTGTAACACCCCTACTCTAATCGGCTCCTAATCGTCTTACATAGCATTGTAATCGCAGCGGTAATCTAAACGATTGAACTACTGGTGTCACCGTTCTCACTCGCCCATACGAGTAATAACGTGCTTACTGATATATATATATATAAATACGAAACAATTTCCCACAGTGACAACAAGAGATAGATCTAACCTTCCCAAACCAATATAAAATACACTCACAGGGATCAGCCCCTGCTAAGTATGTTACTACATGACTGTCATGCCCCCTCGGACCCTCAGTTAATTGGTCGAGAGCATGCAATTCATTTTCATGCAAGTAGTTTAATATAGAAACTGTAAAGCAACAACATATATTGCAGTGAACTCAAATAGCAAACAAGCCCCCGGTTTCACACATCGCATCGTAGTAAACCACTGAAAGCGTTAAAACGCTTATATGAGTACAAAGACTCCATTCCAACAAACACTTGATAGTTCATAATTGAGTGCGGCAACTCACTCGACCAAACAATCCACAATAATCCACACACGAGCACAGTGACTCGACTCAACCAGTTCACAATACAGACAAAAGTACAATGACTCAATCAACCAATTCGCAACACACAATATGAGCACAATGACTCGTTTCAACAATTCCACCAACATACAACACATAACCACAAGGCATAACCACTGAGCATAACCACTGAGCAACAAGGCGAAACAACGAGGATTATAAACAAGTATAATTTCCCGTCTTTGGCATACAAGCCCAAATAATGTTCGCCTAATGTACGAGCTAATATAGTCGTTCGTAATTGTTCAGTCATGCCTAATGACAACGTCTCGTTAGAACGACGCGTCTCTAAGTTACCCATCTCCTATGGTGGGTCACCCACGCCAGTAGCCACTCCAGCGGTAGAGTCTCCGACCGATGAACCATCTGTAGTCCGTTGGAATTTATCCAGATACTTACGGATTCCCACACGACATCCTAGTATCGTTAGTTGTTCACAATACACAGTAAGAGCCACAACCTCTTGACTAACTTATCTATACCATCGCATCGTCTTACCATTTTTCCTAACACAGTAGACTAAGGTCGTTAGTCCAATCCTGAGTATGTCGACTCGAGATCCAGTTTTAGATACGAGAGCGGCATTAGAAAGGCCAATGCTCCGTATTAAAGTCTCGGATAATATATATATATATACAACGTTTTACTTACGTTCCTTATATTACACATATAAGATAGCATCATTTCCGCTAGTTCGCTTTAAAATATGTTCATATATACGAACAGTACTGTTATCGTTCAACAGTAATAATAATAAAGCAGCATTAATACACAACTCAAGCATATTAATTCACACAAGCAGACATTCAATCTTAACACAAATTTTCACACAATGTCTGAACTGAGGGAATCCTCAGAGACAATTAGCCACATATATAACATACCGTGCACCGGGATTATAAGACCGTGGAGTATGAATCAGCTAAAATCTCTGGCGATCCTCGAGATGCCTCTACCAATCTATTAATATGCATCACACTATGCATCAGCATCTCATACCGACAATACACTACGGCACCCCGTACCGTTCTAATCCCTCCCGGTTTATTCCCCGTCATTAACTAACGACGTTTGTCGGGTTTTCGGTTTAACTCGGGATTTGGAAAAACATTATATTACATGCGTAGTCTCGTCTCGTATATATATATACTTAAGGTTAAACTTTGTTATCGCATGTAATTCAATATACTCTTGTATATTATATAGTTTGTTTCTATATTGCATGTATAATTCTTAATCATATATTATACATTTTTACCTTATTATTTATTTTCCTAAGGTTTGTTTTTCCAAGTTTAATGTAGTATAATTCATATGTAAAAATACTTTGAATTATATAAATCCTTATTATTCCATGTATACTATTAACATTAGAATTTCCATATCTAATGTTTGTAATTCTTTTCTCTTTACCTTACATCATTTTAATTATGGTAATATATGGTTATTGAACCATATTATATTTTTCCACACCATAATATATATTTATATACATGTATTATGGGACCATTATTGTATGGTAAGTCTTTATAATATATTCATTCTCTTTTAATGAATATTTCTTGCATTATAAATGTTATAACCTTTATAACATTGAAACCATATTATAAATTTTTATTCCAAAATCCCATTATTTCCGAACAGCACCCTTGTACTCTATTTTTTACAAAATCCACCACATAATTTATATAATGTTATATTATAGTTATATAACATATATTATGACATTTATGTCATTAAAACAATTATAACCTATAGTTATAAATTGTTATAAAATACCAAACAACCCATAGCATTCTCGGTTTTATTATAATTCCACCATACTCCCATAATTTACAAATCAACTCCAAATTATATTCCATTGTCACACTTATAATATATATCTTATATTATAATCCTTAAACCTTAATATAATTATAACCTATGGTTATAAAGTGTTATATTTGCCGAACAGACCCTAGGCCTGTTTCAAATTAATTTCCAACCCTCCAACTTTCCATATTCACTAAATAACCCCATTTTATAAGATATAGTTTCTAATGTCATTAAAACTATATATTATACATATATCTTAATAAAACCTTATATATAACTCCAAAAATTACCAAACTATACCAAAAGGTTATAAATATCATTCCTAACCTTATACTTTCCGTATTTACGGTTTCTACCACAAATGTTACCCATATGTAACAATGATATAAAATATCATATATTATACTTATTTAATCCATATTAACTCCAAATTTTACCAAATAAATTCCTAAAAATTCCTAATGACCCATAGGTGTATAAAATACCATTTTATACCCAAAACTTTCAGTAATCACACATATACCCTTATGTTATGTAATTTTTACATTTTAATACATAACTTAGTATAATTTGTTAATTAAATTAATAAATCATCAAATCTTGTTAAAGTCTTTTGCTTGGTCAATGTTTGACTTCCAAACATCATTTTGACCCCACTTTCTCGGTAGTTACATAGATTACCCCAAACTTTCTAATATTTGCAATTTCACCCCAAAACTTTATAAAATCTTATAATTTTTATTTCAATACATTTTAAATCCCAATTTTCGGCTATATTCACCTACAGCCCTCTAATGTTTAATTATTTATGGCTTTGACCCCTTACTTAATAGTAAGTGCATAAAATAAATTATTTAAGCTTTTAAACTTAAATAAAATGGCCTAATGACATGGCCTTATTACAACTTTGCTTTATAACATAAAATTACACATAAATAGCTCAAAATATAATATAAGCTCTCGGCCTTACTATAGTTTATTTATTTTTCCACATAATGTCATAATTTGACCATTATGTTAATTAAATCACTTAATTGACTAGCTTAATTTATCTTAGTCATTTTTCCATACTTAGGTTAAAATCACCCATATTAACAACTCCACTCTCGGCACATATAATATATATGCTTAAAAATCATAAAATCATAAGTTTAAGGTGTTTATACCTTGGTTTATCCTTAGTAACAACTCGGCAGCTTGGAGGAAAATTCACCACATCAATTAGACATGTTTAATACACCAAAACAAGATATGGTTATACTCCCAGCATGAGCTTAACCATAATGAACAATTAATGTAAGATTTAAGGCAAAAATCACCTTAAAAATGCTAGGTAGTCTCCAAAGGGTTTCAGCCTGAATTAAACACACCACATGGTGTTAAATTCACCATACAAACATAGGGAATAGTTATACAACAACAAGCTGCTATGGTAATAGGTTTTACCTTGGCAAAATGCCTTAAAGAATGATATTTCCTTTGATTTTCGGCCACCCTTGCTCCAAATGGTTAACAAACTGAATAAACATGTAAATATGAAGATTATGAGTGAATAAACTCATAGAAATCAGAAGAAGAAAACCGGATGGAGAATAGAAATGCTTAAGGTATGTTTTTACCTTATAATGTAAATTTTGGAAACCTTGGTCCCAAAACTTGCTTCTGAAATACCCCTAACCTTAAAAACTTAATTAAATGATCTATTAATGATCTATGATGGTTAATAAACATCTAAATACCATTGGGGAACAATCTAAAAGATCTCAACAAGGCAAAACATGCTTTAAGATCGGTAAGGCCAAAAATGTGCTTTAAGACACCATGGAGATTGTATGACCTCAAATAGGATCCAAAGTGGACTCCTAAGTATTATAATGAAGTAATGAACATTATAAAACCATTCTCAAAGAAAACCAAGCTCTAAAACTTGTTTTAACACAAAATGTGCTTTAAAATTCCTTAAAGCACATTTTTTAAAAAATTGACTTTCTGAGTGGGTTTTGAGTGGTGTTAAGCATTATATTAGACCTTGATATACTAATGTACTATAATGTACCACATTGGGAGGTCTAAATCCAAAATTTCAAAAAAAATCGAAAATATGGCATTCATTTGTGAATAGTAACCCAAATAGTGCATCTTTAAGAAAATTGACCAAGTTTGGTCAATGGTCAATTAATTGACCCTTCTAACCCTTAGGCTGTCGGTAGGCAGGGAGGAAGCAAGACATCTCACACAGCATTAGTGCTAAATATCTTCCTAATTTGATGAATCACCTTGTTACTATTCCTTTTTCTACTTTTCAATCATTTAAGTTCATTTCTTTTCATTCCCTTGCCTCTTTGATAAGTGTGAAATATAGAGCATTTGAAGGGTTTAATTTGCTTATTTTTTTGTAGTGGTTTGGCCAATATTTCTCACTTATCATGTGTTTTCCAATGATTTATGTTTAGATAATAATTGATGCATTTTATGTATCAAATGTAGGTAAAAGTCATATAATTGCATTCTTCACTTCACAAGCTTCGCAACGCAACAAACGAGGAGCAAAACGGAGTCCAAACGAAGAATATACGCCTGGAACAAGTTTCACTCGTCAGGATACTGACATGTCCGAACTTATGACCGAACTTATGACCGAACTTTGATGTTTGGACAGAGGTCGAAACTTCCTGAAAATTTGTCCTAACATGCGCCCGAACTTCCAAGTTCGGACGTCGCGTACAGAATTCGAAAATATGCAGTTTTAAGAGTTAAAAATGCCTATTTTTGTTATAAAAAGTCACCGAGGGTTGGGGGAACAGATTGATTCACGCCGGATGCCTCAGACGAGGCTCTCACGCCACGCCTCACCTCCCTCCATCACCATCGCCATCGATCAACACCATCACAACCACCACCATCTTCAACCTCTAGCCAGGCAAACTCCAGATCTGGACAGCGGAGCGAATTTAGAAGTTTTCGATTCCAGATGATTTCTCAATCTCTTGTCTTTGTCTATTTTATGATTATGTCTCGCTAGATAGGATTTGCTCTGGGGGAGTATTGTTCGTAATGGATACGAACTAGTTAGAATTCCTGCAATTTGAATGTGAGATTGTATCGGATTGTTTCTAGATTAATGTTAATCATTCATCTTCTCTATCAAATTTGCGCGTTTATAGAATCGTTTTGCGAATCCTACTATGATCAGACAAGGTGATTAGCAGGAAGTTCAAATTAATCTAGAGATTTGTGGAAAAATTAGTCGGATAGATAATTTTTCCCCGCAAATGCTAATAATTCTTTGCCCGTATTCCGCCTATATGTGTTTTGCCAGCTTCAAGATTAGAGTTGACATGTTCTGATAGGTGAGCTCTTCTTTTAACTAGCATTTAGGATCGAATAGAGTCTAAGAATTGGCCAATCCGTGTCTCATAATAAAACTGTAGGTTTGGTTAGATTTATCCAGTAAAGAACAACCCAAACCCGGAGTTCCATTCATTTTATTGAATTTATCATTCACTTTCATTAATCTTCATTTACATTTTGATTTGCGTTTATTCAATTCATTACAAAAACAATTCACAAACCCCTTAAACTTCCAGTTTTCTTAGGACTAGGCTACTTCTTACAAGTCCGTGGATTGATACCCGGTTACTTCTGTTAGCTATACTATTGCGACTGGATTTTTGCAACCCGACCACAGGCTTTTGTTTTTAATCTTTCTCTTTTTTTTTCAAGTTAGTTTTAGTAGAACATTTTCCCTGTTTGCAAAATGGCGTCGTGCCGGGACTTGACTTTGTCTAGTCCTTCCTGGTTGTCGATTGTTTTTATTTATTTTTGGTTCATTTTAGTTTTACTTTTAGTTCATTTCTTTTTTATTTCTTTTTATTTTATTTTAGTTTCGTTTGTCTATTATATTTTGTTTTTAGTTTATTTTATTTTTATTTGTTTGGTTAATTTTGTTTTCTTTGAGTTCATTTTATTTTTATTTATTTTTTTAGTTTCATCATTTATTATATTTTATTTCTTTTTTTTTATTAGTTATAATTTTAATTTGGTGATTCTTAGTTTGGTTATTTTTTTTTTATTTTGTCTTGTTTTGTTTTATTTGTTTTCTTAATTTTATTTAGTTTTATTTTTATGGTTAGTTTATGTGTTTCTAGTTATCTTGAATTCTTTTATTTGATAGTTTGTCATTTTTTTTGTTTTTTTTACTTAGTTTTTTTGATCTTGTTTCATTTTTTGTTATTTTCTTTATTTACTATTACTCTGTTTTATTCTTAGTTTTATTTTGTTTTTCGTTATTTAAATATTTTTTTTTTATGTTATTTTATTGACTCTATTTATATTCTATTGTTAGTTTATTTTGTTTTAGCTATTTCGTCATTTTTTTAGTTTACTTCTTGTTTTATTTTAGTTCCAATTTGAATTGTGTGGATGTTCAATTGTTTTTATTTTATATTATTTTCACCTTTTAGTTTACTTTTTTTTAATTTTCTAACTACTTTTGATAATGGCACAATGGAGCCTTAATGGTGGTCATGTTTATTCTGTTGGTGCTAGTTCTTCCCAGGCTTCGAATTCCATGTTTGAGCAGATGGCTACTGACCGACACAATTGAAAACCACATTGGGCAGTATGGTGAAGATGCTAGAGCAGCTAACTATAGGACATACACCTATTCAGACAATGGAGCAGGTGTCTTCTGGTTCTAATGACCTTTATCACTCGCAGTGTGAGGGTAATCACGAGTTCAAAGATTGCCCCAAAATTGAAGAGATGAGGCGGATTGAGGAGGAATTCGAACAGGAATCATTTTATTCACAGGATATTTATTGCTCGTATTGTGGGGGACCTCATGAGATCAATGACTGTCTCGAATTTCAAGAGCAACTGTGGTTAGAGGATCAACCAGACTACCTACAGAAAATCACTCTTCAGCAGCAGGCTTCAATCTTGAACAATGTAGTGGAGCAACCTGTTGAATTCTCAAGTTGCCCTCCCTCTCCACCCTTGGTTCTAGACAAAGAATGTCCACATCCTAGATTTTAAGGGAGGAGCCACCACTGCCCTGCCATCATCAAAGTTTCTTTGAGCCTCACCCACAGAAGGAGGATGTTTACATCCTTCAATTTGAGGAAGAACAACAATCAACACCTGGTCTTCTACTTGAGACCCATTACCGTCAATACTTCCTCAAACATCAGGTTTCGTGGAGTACTTATTTTCCTATTTTATATGTTGAGGAAACATTTTGCTTTGATCCAGGTGGTTTATTACTAATTGTAGTCTACATCTTATTCCTGTTGACACCATTGTCAACTTTTATTTTTGATCCGGGATAACGAAGCGAGAGTCTAGCCAAAGACTATAAAGACGGGCAGCTAACTGGGAGGCAACCCGGTGGTAAAGTTTATTTTTATTGGTTTTTTCTAGTTTTATTTTGTTTCCAGGTTTATTTTAGTTTAATTTAAGTTAGAAGTGACAGTGGTGCCCGTGCTACTAATGCAACGCTTCTAGCGTTATTTGGTGTTTCATAAAGTGTGTGTAGGTGCAATTGTTTTTGGTATTCCTAACTCTCCAAGGCTGGACACTTGTTTGGACACAAGTGTGAGGAACGCTTCTACCCCACTGTTCAAGCTTAAGTGTGAGGAAGGGAACCTTCCTCAATCTAAAGATATCAGGGGAGTTTCAGTTTATCAATCTTTATTGCTTATGTTTAGCCTTTTATGCTTTTAATGTTTAATATATGCGGAGTGTTGAATGGATCCTTCGTGAGTCTTGCATATTTTGAAAGGTCTTTTCTTGATTTTATTTTGTGAACAATGAGGACATTGCTCCTCTTAAGTGTGAGGAAGTGGAGACCTTTCCCTGAAAATATGCTAGCTGTACTTAATGCCACACTAGTTTTTGATTGTTCTCATGCTACGAAGGATAAACTTCTTTTAGTGCCAGTAAATGTTGAATTTTTGGGTGACAATTTTTGTGGAAGTTTTTGAAATCGAGCCTGATGACAACCTCAAGAATCTTTTTGCTTAAAGTTGTTCGTATGTATTGTTTTCTTCAAATTAGTTCTATTTTCACTGAAATCTAGTTGATTAACTGATTGCTCAAATTAAACTAATTTGGATTGGTGACTGGGAATGATATGAAAGTTTGGTAAGAAGGATAAGGCAAGGTACTCCTCTGATCATGAATTTTCTGAACCAAAACAGGCCTCGTTTATCCGGTTATTAAGTCCTTGGGGTGCTTCATCACCCATCTACCTAAGGTCTCAGGATCTAGGATAGAAGGCCCAACACCGTTACATGGATATAGAGAAAAGTCTGGGGAACAAAAACAATTGGGCGAAAAATAAGAAAAATAATTATGCAAAGATAGGAAATCCCTTAAAAGCTGAATCTTTATTGCAATTTTCCAATTTTGATCATGAGTGCGTGGTGTTGAAAGGTATTGCGGAATAGGGCATTACTTCACACCCCTTGTTATCCAAAGGTAGAGGAATGAAATCGGTGGAAGATCCTGAGTTATTCTATGTTTAGTTTTTGCAATCTAACTTCTCCATGCTTTTATAAATTTTTCTTTTTCATTGTTTGTGAAAACTCACAACAGAGAGCAGGATTATTCTTTTGATTGTCATTTTGCTTGATTTCCTTCTGCACTTGTTTGATCCGGAGGTTTGATACTACGACCTTGGAGTGAGTTTTGTTCTTTATTTGCTTGAGGACAAGCAAAAGCTTAGTGTGAGGAAGTTTGATAAGTGTGAAATATAGAGCATTTGAAGGGTTTAATTTGCTTATTTTTTTGTAGTGGTTTGGCCAATATTTCTCACTTATCATGTGTTTTCCAATGATTTATGTTTAGATAATAATTGATGCATTTTATGTATCAAATGCAGGTAAAAGTCATATAATTGCATTCTTCACTTCACAAGCTTCGCAACGCAACAAACGGGGAGCAAAACGGAGTCCAAACGAAGAATATACGCCCGAAACAAGTTTCACTCATCAGGATACTGACATGTCCGAACTTTGATGTTCGGACAGAGGTCGAAACTTCCTGAAAATTTGTCCTAACATGCGCCCGAACTTCCAAGTTCGGACGCCGCGTACAGAATTCAGAAATATGCAGTTTTAAGAGTTAAAAATGCCTATTTTTGTTATAAAAAGTCACCAAGGGTTGGGGGAACAGATTGATTCACGCCGGATGCCTCAGACGAGGCTCTCACGCCACGCCTCACCTCCCTCCATCACCATCGCCATCGATCAACACCATCACCACCACCACCATCTTCAACCTCTAGCCAGGCAAACTCCAGATCTGGACAGCGGAGCGAATTTAGAAGTTTTCTATTCCAGATGATTTCTCAATCTCTTTTCTCTGTCTATTTTATGATTACGTCTCGCTAGATAGGATTTGCTCTGGGGGAGTGTTGTTCGTAATGGATACGAACTAGTTAAATTTCCTGCAATTTGAATGTGAGATTGTATCGGATTGTTTCTAGATTAATGTTAATGAAATACCCCGAACTTAAATATAGGGATTAAAATTAATCTAATACGTATTTAAGGGCCTAAGGGTACCTAATTAATACTGGTAAGGAAAAATAAATCCAAAAGAATAAATAAACGCTTAAAAAGCGGAAACACTAAATAAGTGTTAAATAACCATAGGAGGTATGAGACCTCGGTTAGAGTATTATATGGATTCCAAAGGTTTAATAAGACCTAATAATATGGGAACGACTCCCGAAGAAAACGGATCCTTAAAACGGATTAAAGTCACTAACGAACCTTAAAGCGCGTTTTTCGAGGTAACCGGGGAAACGCGACTTTAAGCGGGTCAAATAGACTCGTAACAATTTTGGTCAACTAAATAATCATTAATAAATATTAGTGAAGCTTTAGAACCAATAAAATTAATAAAACGAGAAGTTAGTAAAAATTGTCAAAAACGGGAAGTTGTGGGGTAGAAACATAAATAACACAAACTTATGTGTCCAATATTGTAAATAGAATTTTAGAAACCCATAAGGGCTGTGTGTTGTCCGATGGGGACTCTCCCCTTACACTCCCTCACACTCTCCTCTTATTAATAAAAGACAAAAACAATAAAGTAAAACACTTTCCTCACTTTATTCACTCACCACTCTCTCTCCTATCTCTATTCTCTCTTCTCTCACGTGAACACTCTCACCCTCACTCTCTCTTTTTCTTCTTCTTCTACCTCTCAACCGACTTCCATGGTGAAATAAGAGAACCCACACAAACCTCTCTTCTCTCCTCTTGTAACCCCCTCAAATCTCTTCCAAAAATTATAAAAAGTATACCATTGGAATCCTCTTATCAAGAGCTACATTTCCATCCTTTCAAAATTCGAAAACCAACATTTTTGTTTTTATGGGTATGTCCCATTTGGAGCTTCAAGGCCACCATTAGAAGGCCCTCCTTCTCCTTGTTCTATTGAGGTAAAAATATTCTTAAAAACTCCATCTTTTTCTAGCCTCAAGGGCAAAACGAAAATGTAAACTAAAACCCTTGCTTGCTTCTTTATGCTAGCCGATTTTGGCCTTGTTGGAGTTGGAATTTGTTGCTGAGCCACTCCGAACTTCACTTACACCCTTGCAAGGTAAGGAATTTTCTAAACCCTAAAACCTACATTAAAAGCTTAAATAATGTTAGGGTTAATTTTTAGTATTGAATGGTGCATTTAAGAATGGATTGTGATGTTAGATTGGTTGAGAGACTAAAACCGGTAGAGAGAAGGAAGGAGGAAGAAGCAAGAAGAACAAAGAAAATCTAGAAGAAAAACAAGGTAATTAAACTCACCTTTGTGTAGCCTTGTATATATATGGATGTAACAGATTTTTAGAAGTTTGAAATGAGTAATGAAAATGGTATTGTGTAGCAGTGTATTGTGTAGGAGAATCTAAGTGTTTAAAACCGTTGAAAGACACGTAAAATGTATTGAAACTTAGTTGGGTATTGGGTTGTTGAGTGCAGGAATTTTTTTTAGTAGTGTTTTAGTATTGGTAATTGTGTATGGGAGCTTGTATATTGATGTTGTGTATAAACAGGTGAGATGATGTTAATGTGTGAGGAAACATTGTGGTGAGAGTGTAAAAAATATAGGGGAGACGATGGCAAAATTTGCCTAGGATTATAACACTTAGTCAACTAGAAACTAGGTGGCTAATAGATGTTGTAACAGATTTTGATAGAGAAAGATAAAGGAGTAGATTGGGAGAGATAGATAATGTATTGTGATGTACTCGGAACTCTAGAGATGACATTAGAAGAGGTGGTTAGAGAAGGGGAGAGTAAGTGTCAAAATCTGTAGCAAAGAGGTATTAGATTGCGTTGTGGAACTAAGAAGAAATAGTGTGCAAGATTTGGTAAAATGAATGTTGGACTTGGGTATAGATGGTACAATTTCTTGGAAATGAATTAGCTTGGTAAGAGGAGGTGTTTGGGATGCTAGGAGTGACACTGGTAGAGGAAGTATTGGATGTTGGAAGTTGGAACAAAAATCTGTAGCATTGAAGGATGCAAAACTGTTGTAAGTGTGGAAGGGAAGTGATGAAATTGTGTAAGTTGATTGATGGATTTAGTAAAGAATTTGGGGAATGAACTAAGGCAATTTGAAGGGCCTAGGTAGTGTTTAAACATGTGGGATTACATGTAAGAAGATTGGAGAAACAATGGGTAAAGTATAGAACTGAAAACAGAAATAAAAATGCAAATACTGGGCTGGACCGAACTTGCGACCGGACTTGCAAGTTCGGTCGAGCCCAGATTTACAAAGACGGGAATGCTTCTGGAATGGACCGAACTTGCGACCGGACTTGCAAGTTCGGTCGGACCAGAAAAATTCTCCCGTCAGTAACCTTCTGGAATGGACCGAACTTGCGACCGGACTTGCAAGTTCGGTCGGCCAGAAAAATTTCCGTCTTGTAAGCTACTGGAATGGACCGACCTTGCGACCGGACTTGCAAGGTCGGTCGGGCTAAAATTTTCCGTTAAGTAACTCACTGGAATGGACCGACCTTGGGACCGGACTTGCAAGGTCGGTCGGCCCTGGAATTTTCACCCGATGTAGCCTACTGACTTGGACCGAACTTGCAAGATCGGTCGCAAGTTCGGTCGGGTCAAAACTTACAAAAAAAAAACTATAAGACTATGGTTAGTATATGTATGTATGTATATGTATACCCACCTATACATATGTGCATATATACGTAAGTATACCATTGTTAAGCAATGAAAAGTAAGTAAATAAAATGTAAGTATAAGAATGTGAAGACTTAGTAAGTATGAGTTAGGAAGCGTAAGGGTAACCGAATTAAATTAATGATAGTTAGATTAATTGTTCGATTGTATGTAAATCATAGGATTTGATTTGTGAACACCGGAGGAACGTTAGTATGTATGAGTATGAGTATGAGTATGTATGCGTATGTATGAAGTAACGAGTAAAAGAGTAATCTCCACCCGATTAACCCGGGTGGACCAATGAAGCTAACAAGAATTGTATATTGTGTATGTAATCTGTATGTGTAATTCGGAAAATGGTAAGTATGTATTGAATGGTTTATGCTGTACTTCTTGTATGTAATGAAGTGTATGTATGTGTGTATGTCTTGCGTAATGTATTGTAATGTTATGTATAAGAGCATGTATGCATGTATGTTTGAATGAAATCAACCGCATGTATTCGACCAAGTGGTCGGCGTACCCTCACTAGTACGTGGGGTATGCGGTTATCATGCGCAGCGAAAGCTGACCCCCTAGGGGGAACATTTTTAGTGTGTAGGTACCTGAAGCGGATGTGGTCAAGGTAAGAGACCGGCGGCACACCCTTGTACTTAGAAAGTAAGTAGTGGTGAGGAATGGGTAGATGTAGACTCTTAGTGAGTATGTATGAACTCGGAAGAGATATTATAATTGTATAAGGATCCTAGTAGACTCGGTTGAGTATATTGTATTGTATGGATTATGGGGGAGTAAGTATTGAATGGCGCATTGTTGTATTTGATTGATGAATGGAGTATGTATTATAGATGTGTAGTACTCGGGATTCCGGTCCATCAGACCGATGCTGTATGTAGGAGTAGTAGCCTTGTTAGTCACGTGGGTGAGTAACGGCATTGTATCACCCACTGTATGTAAGTATGTATCCGCTGCGTGTATCTGATGTGTAAGGAGATTGGATGGTAAGCATTGTATTAACGGTAGGGGTGTTACAGTTAATCATTCATCTTCTCTATCAAATTTACGCGTTTATAGAGCCGTTTTGCGAATCCTGCTATGATCAGACAAGGTGATTAGCAGGAAGTTCAAATTAATCTGGAGATTTGTGGAAAAATTAGTCGGATAGATAATTTTTCCCCGCAAATGCTAATAATTCTTTGCCCGTATTCCGCCTATATGTGTTTTGCCAGCTTCTAGATTAGAGTTGACATGTTCTGATAGGTGAGCTCTTCTTTTAACTAGGATTTAGGATCGAAGAGAGTCTAAGAATTGGCCAATCCGTTTCTCATAATAAAACTGTAGGTTTGGTTAGATTTATCCAGTAAAGAACAACCCAAACCCGGAGTTCCATTCATTTTATTGAATTTATCATTTACTTTCATTAATCGTTCATTTACATTTTGATTTGCGTTTATTCAATTCAATTACAAAAACAATTCACAACCCCTTAAACTTCCAGTTTTCTTAGGACTGGGCTTACTTCTTCAAGTCCCGTGGATTGATACCCGGCTACTTCTGTTAGCTATACTATTGCGACCGGGATTTTTGCAACCCGACAGGCTTTTCGTTTTATTAATTTCTAGGTTTTTTTCAAGTTAGTTTTAGTAGAACATTTTCCCTGTTTGCACTCTTGTCCCATTCCAGCCAAGCTCTCTGTATTCCCAAACCCTCTCAAGCTGTGTTCTTTAGTGTGGAAGACAAATCAATCTCTTAAGCACCTAAGGTAATGGTTTAAGGCGTATTTTAGCTCTTTTTCTTCATCTCTTCATTACCTACACTTGGAGCTCATGATCTATCACTTTCCATGGCTCATTCTCAGTGTTTTAAGGCTAGAACAAACACCAATCTCGGCAGAAGCAAGTAAAGGGACCAAGGTTTCCAAAATTTTCATTTTAAGGTAAAAACATACCTTAAGCATCTCCTTTCTTCATACGGTTTTCTTCTCTTGATTTTTATGAGTTTATACACTCATAATCTTCATATTTACATGTTCATTCAGTTGGTTAACCATTTGGAGCTAGGGTGGCCGAAATTCATAGGAAATACCATTCTTTAAGGCATTTTGCCAAGGTAAAACCTATTACCATAGCAGCTTGTTGTTGTCTAGCTATTTCCTATGTTTATATGGTGAATTTAAGACCATGTGGTGTGTTTAATTCAGGCCGAAATCCTTTGGAAACTTCCTTGCATTTTTAAGGTGATTTTTGCCTTAAATCATACATTAATTGTTCTTTATGGTTAAGCTCCTGCTTGGAGTATAACCATATCTTATTTTGGTGTATTAAACATGTCTAAATGATGTGATGATTTTTCCTCCAAGCTGCCGAGTTGTTACAAGGATAAATCAAGGTATAAACACCTTAAACTTATGATTTTTATGATTTCTTAGCATATATATATTATGTGCCGAGAAAGGAGTTAAATGTATGGGTTATACTAACCTAAGTATGGAAAAATGACTAAGATAAATTAAGCTAGTCATTTAGGTGATTAAATTAACATAATGGTCAAATTATGACATTATGTGGAAAAATAAATAAACTACAGCAGGGCCGTGAGTTTATTGTATAAATTGAGCTATTTATGTGTAATTTTATGTTATAAAGCAAAGTTGTAATAAAGCCATGTCATTAGGCCATTTTAATTTAAGTTTAAAGCTTATTTAATTTAATTTATGCTTATATAATTAAGTTTGGGGTCAAATGGTAATTACTAGTAAAATATAAAGCCGTGGGCTTATTTTAGAGGAGTTTAGGGTTTTTAAACGAATTTAATAAAAATTATAACATTTTATAAAGTTTTGGGTCAAAATTGTAAAAATAGAAAACTATGGGGTATAATTAGTAATTACCGAAAATTCGGTTCCAATATGGTATTAGAAGTCAAAGTTGACTATATAGGAGACCTTGACCAAGTTTGGAGAAATTAAGAATTTAAAATACTACCTTATATTAAGATAGTTATAAAATTGTAAAGATTTATAAGAGATGGGGTTATATGGTGATTTCCGAAAACTTGGGGTACTAAATAGAATTTATAACATACCTTGGGTTATTAGGAATTTTTAGAAGTTTATTTGGTTAAATTTGGGGTTTATATGAATTATATAAGTATAATATATGATATTTCATAACGTTGTTACAAATGGGTAACATATGTGTAAAAACCGAGATTTATAGAAAGTATAAGGTTAGAAATGATATTTATAACCTTTTGGTATAGTTTGGGAATTTTTGGAGTTATATATAAGGTTTTACAAAGATATATGTATAATATATAGTTTTAATGACATTAGAAAACTATGTATTATAAATTGGGTTAGATTTGTGATTTATGGAAGTTTAGTGGTATATAGTGAAAGCCGAGAGTATAAGGGGCTATTTGGTAATATATAACAATTTATAACTATAGGTTATAATTGTTTTAATGACATAAATGTCATAACATATGTTATATAACTATAATATAACATTATATTAATTATGTGGTGGATTTTGTAAATATTTAAGAAACTAAGTGCTGTTCGGAAATATGGGCATTTTTAAATAAAAATTTATAATATGGTTTTAATGTTATAAGGGTGTAACATTTATAATATAAGAAATATTCATTAAAAGGGAATGAATATATTATAAAGATTTACCATATAATAAAGAGTCACATAATACATATATATATATAAATAAATATATGTTATGGAGTGGAAAAATATAATATGGTTTAATAACTATATATTATCATAATTAAAATGATATAAGATAATGAGAAAAGGTTTACAAACATTAGATATGGAAATTCTAAATGTTAGGAGTATACATGAAATAATAAGGATTTATATATAATCCAAAGTATTTTTACATAAGAATTATACTCCATTAAACTTGGAAAAACAAACCTTAGGGAAATAAATACTAAGGTGAAATGTATAATATATGATAAGAATTATACATGCAATATAGAAACAAACTAAATAATATACAAGGGTATATTAAGTTACATGCGATGACAAAGTTCAACATTAAGTATATTAATATACAAGACGAGACTACGCGTGTAATATAATGTTTTTTTCCAATCCCGAGTTAAAGCCGAAAACCCGGCAAACGTTGACAGTTAGTAACGGGGGATTGACCGGGAAGTATTAGTGACGGTACGGGGTACCGTAGAGATATATTGTTATACGGGATTCTAATCGGTAGCGTTATGTTTTATTAGACTACTAGAGACGACACGGGGAGCATCGGATCTAGCTGATTCATACTCCACGGTATTACAGTCAGGGTGAACGGTATGTTGTTACGTGTCTCTGATTGTCTCTGAGGGCTTCCTCAGTTCATACATCTGTGTAATCTGTGATAAGATTGTTTGTCTGAATGTGTGAATAAATATGCATGAATTGTATATTTTTAGCTGCTTATTATTTACTGTTGTTGCGTTAACAGTTGGTTCGTATATATGAACTTATATATATAAAACGAACTAGCGGCTATGGTGCTATCTTATATGCAATATAAGGATCGTCAGAAAAACATTGTAGCACTAGGATAATAAGATATACATATTATCCGAGACTTTAATACGGAGCACTGGCCTTTCTAAATGCCGCTCTCGTATCTAACACTGGATCTCGAGTTTACAAACTCCGGATTGGACTAATGACCTTAGTCTGCTGTGTTAGGAAAATTTAGTAATGCGATGCGATGGTATAATTAATCAACATAACAAAGCCAAGAGGATGTGGCTCTTGGTGCGCGCTGTGATCACAAAAACGATACTAGGATGTCCGCGTACGGGTCCGCAAGTATCAAGAAAATTTCCCGTGAACTAGGATAGCTCGTTGGTCGGAGACTCTACCGCTGGAGTGGCTACTGCCGTGGGTGACCCGCCATAGTATATGGGTAATTTAGAGACTCGTCGTTTTTAACGAGGCGTTGTCACTAGGTATAACTGAACACTTATTACAGTTGAGACTTGTACATTGGCGAACAATATTGGTTTCTATACCAAGGACGGGAGATGATACTTGTTCATTATTCTCGTTGTTTCACCTTGTTGCTCACTGGTTATACTATCTGGTTTATATTTTGTGTGGTAATGGTTGTGTTACTGTATGGATATTACTGTTAAATGTTTACAGTTTAAATATTAAAACGATATTGCATGTAACGAATCTCATGCTGTCGACCAATTAATTGAGGGGTTTGAGGAGGCATGACGGGGCATGTGATAACATACTCAGCAGGGGCTGATTCCATACCACAAACCACTTTTATTTCAGGAGACTAGCTGGAGGGTCGACGCGGGGCGCGACAGTTGTGGTATTACTGTTGGTTAAGACTTGGTACGGTTTGATACTAATGATGTTTTGGACTCGGGTTGTGTAAACCAAGGTGTATTTTGTTTAGACGCTCACGAGTACGGTTTTGTAATAACAGTTGTTGATGGATATGTTTTTAGATTGTTTAAGCACTACTATCTATCTTGTGGTCATTGCGGGAATACGTTTCGTATGTTGATTATCATGTAACTAGTTATCACCCGTATGGGCGAGTGATAACAGTGACACCATTAGAACGACAGTCTGTTATTTACCGCTGCGATTTATGTGCTAAGTACGACATTTATTTTATAATTAGGAGCCGGATTTAGTGGGGGTCTTACAAAAGTGGTATCAGAGCGGAGTACCGCTCTGATTACAAGAGATAGTAGTCTAAGTACCGTGAGCTTAGGTTATTCATATACAAGTACCAATGAGGTAGTTGTAAACGATTTGAGTTAGGAGATTGTCGGGGACAATGTGTTTTACGCCTTTTAGGGCTATGTGAGCTTATGGTTGAGAAAAGTACGGTATTTATACCGAAGGTTGACTTTGATCCTGAATTCTTCAGATGTCTTCTGGAAGACGATCAGCTGGTAGAGGCGGAGGTGGAGGCGGCAGGTCTGGAGGAGGTCCTCCTGAGACCCATGCCGCGGGCATTGCTGAGACGGTAGCTGCCGTCTTTGCTCAGCTAGCCCTGATGGGAGGTTGCCAGATAGGAGCACCACCCGTAGTCCCACCCGTACCCGCACCGAGAGAGCCAAACTGGCTAAAGAGCGTTGCTGACACGCGAGTACCTACCTATGACGGAGTAGCTGACCCCACCGTCCTGGAGAGATATATCATTGAGCACGAGAAGGCCTTTGACGCCATTCATGTGCCTGCTGAGCACCGGGTCGGTATAGCAGCCTTCCATCTGAGGGACGCCGCCAATACTTGGTGGAGGTCCGTGAGGGCACACTACACTGCTATAGGGGGTTTTGGTTGGACAGGTTTTGTGGAATTGTTGAGGGAAAAGTACTATCCTGCTCACTTGAAGCAGAGGAAAAGGGAAGAGTTCGAGGCTCTGAGGCAGGGTAGTCAGACAGTAGATCAGTACTACTCCTCGTTCATCGGGCTGTTGGACTTTGTCCCAGGAGTTGTTTATTCTGATACTGTGAAAGTGGAGAAATTTAGAGGCGGGCTACGATATGCTATCAAGGCCGCCATGGGTGCTGCTTTATACCCTACGGTCCAGGTAAAATTAATTGACAGTTTACACCTTACGACTCAATTTGATTTATTACAAGTTCAGGGAACTCATTGATGCATTGTAGGAGTGCTATGATGTTGCTTCTCGGACCGAGCTGTTGGTGAACAGCCGGGAGGATAGCCAGGGGCAAAAACGTATGGCGCCCGAGAAGGAGGCTGAGGTTATGGCTGGAAGCGGAGGCAACAAGGGCTGGAAGTAAGAACCGCCTTTAAGTTATTTAATCCATTTAAATTACTTACTTGATGCCTGCTTTTATACCTGCTATTCCTAATACTTTGACGATCACAGGAAGAAAAAGTTCTCCTGGAGAGAGAAGAAGAAGGAGCAGGCCAGCCAGAAAGGCAAGGAGAAGGTTCCGATGCTGACCGGACTATATTTTAAATTGTCCACTGTTTTCTAAGGCACTTTAGCCTTTACATGCATAGTTTAAACATTTACACAAATACCAAGGTTTGGGGTATTTCAATTACCGTCCTTGTGTAATCAGATTGTTTGTGATAATAGGTTTCTGCACCCTAGCGCCACTTTCACTGCATGCGTTGTGGTAAAGACCACCCGGGTGTTGATTGCACCGGGCAAGCTGTGGACTGCCACCACTGTGGAAAGAAAGGCCATAGGTCGTTCGAGTGCTTCTCGAATCCGGAGAGCCGAGCGTACCGCCCGCCGAAGGGGACTCAGAACGCACCTACTGGAGGAGGTGGAGCTCGAAGTGGCCAAAGGGGGCCGGCGCCCCAAGCCCAGAGGGGACAACAGCAGCAGCAGCAGCCGCAACAGCAGAACTAGAGGAACCCGCCGGGCAACCGTGTGCTGAACGCAGCGGGAGCCTCGGGCGCTGGTACTAGTACCCAGCGCGATGAAGGTTAGCATTTGAAACCTTAACCATTGTATGAGAGCATGACTGAGTGTTAAGCGTTTTACCTTAGCATGAATGTGTGTTTAATTACCGCTTTAGATAAACGACTTACCTAGGAAACCTTTTATCTCTTAGGAGACTTCGATATCTGCTATCCCACACTTACAAGACAAAGATCACCTAGACCCGTGGAAGAAAGACGGGAGTACCCTGGCGAGTTGTGTCATGTGGTCAGACCGAGCATGATACTTCTCAGAGAGTTCCTAACCCTAGATGAGCAAATCGCCGTAGTGAATGAGTGTAGAGCTTTGGGTAAGGGCATGGGAGGATTTTATACCCCTGTATTTAATAGTGGTTCTAAGATGAAATTGCACATGATGTGCTTAGGGAAAGATTGGGATCCACAAGCTAGGGTTTATCGAGAGGTGAGGATGGTAGATGACGTATCAATACCTAGGATACCTGAGAGTTTCCTAACCTTGGTAAGAAACACAATGGATATTGCTCAAGACTGTGAGACTTATCCATTACCCGACATGACACCTAACGTTTGCATCATCAACTACTACGAGCAGGGAGGAAAGCTTGGGATGCACCAGGACTGTGATGAGACGACTGAGTCCATCACCAGCGGAATACCGGTTGTGTCATTCTCCATCGGCGATGATGCTGAGTTCATCTATGGAGACTAGAAGAGGATGGATCTAGCAAGCAAGATCATCCTCAAGTCTGGGGATGTGTTGGTATTTGGTGGAGAGTCGAGGCTTGTATATCATGGGATTAAGAGCATTAAGCTCAATACCGCCCCACCAGCTCTAGTGAATGAGACCCACATTCGACCTGGCCGTTTAAATTTGACTTTCAGACAGTACTGATGTAATAGCAGTAGCTAAGTGTGTAACCTTGTATAATACATTTGGATGAATGAAATAAGAGTTTTTATACATTCAAGTATATGTGTTCAGTTTGTTGATACCGTTAATTCATAACTTCAGGCCATGAAAATGGAAAGGAGGGTACCATATGCATCCTAGATATGGCGCAAGCCAAGGAGTCCGGTAATGTCATCACAGGTATGACGATTACAACCGACAGTAAATTAGTGATTTATTGGGACTTGATGCTAATACGAGAGGTAATCTCAGGTACCTTTCCTGTTGATGGTGTTAGTGCTTCCGTATTGTTCGACTCAGGGGCTTCGCATTCTTTTATTTCCTCGGCATTTGCTAAGAAGCTGGGGGCTGCCTCCGAACAGCTTTCTGACTTTTCAGTCACCCTTCCTTCGAAGGAGAAAGTAGGTTGCACCAGACAGTACATGGGGTTAGAGATCAGCATTATGACTGAGACCTTCCCCATCGATTTGATCGAGTTCAAGAATTTGGGCTTCGACGTTATAGTGGGCATGGATTGGCTGTAGAAGCATAAGGGCCGCCTTCATTGTGCAAAGCATCGTTTACTACTGAAGGGGCCGAGCGGTAAGACAGTGTCGTACCGTAGTGTGAGGAGAGAGCCGACTGTCAAGATCGTGTCAGCATTGTCCCTGATGAAGGACGTTAGGAAGGGCCGACAAGCCTTCCTCTATTATGTACAGGACACGAGACAGAGCGACATGATGGACTTAGACATTCCAGTCGTGGCAGACTTTCCCGACTTATTTCCTGATGAGCTGCCAGGCATGCCGCCTATGCGTGAGGTTGAGTTCGCCGTCGACTTGTTGCCTGGTACGGGCCCTATTGCTAAGGCGCCCTACCGTATGGCGCCGACTGAGATGAGGGAGCTGAAACTACAGCTGGAGGACCTCCTCGACAAGGGATTCATTCGACCTAGTGTTTCTCCTTGGGGTGCTCCAGTACTATTCGTCAAGAAAAAGGACGGCAGTATGCGACTCTGCATCGACTCCCGCGAGCTTAATGCAGTCACGGTCAAGAACAAGTACTCGTTGCCACGGATAGATGACTTATTTGACCAGCTGAGAGGTGCCAGTGTGTTCTCGAAGATAGATCTCAGATCTGGCTACCATCAGATTAGGATTGCAGAGGGTGATGTGGAGAAAACAGCTTTCAGGACACGTTATGGACGCTACGAGTTCACTGTTATGCCATTCGGATTAACGAATGCGCCAGCCATTTTCATGGATTTGATGAACCGTCTCTTCAGAGAACAGCTTGATAGTTCAGTTGTGATTTTCATCGACGATATCCTGATTTATTCTAAGACCAAGGAGGATCATGAGATACATTTGAGGCAGGTTTTGAGTATCATGAGAGAGAACCAGCTGTATGCCAAGCTCTCAAAGTGTGAGTTCTGGTTGGACAGCATGCCATTCCTTGGACACATTATATCAGCGAGCGGGATATCTGTAGACCCTGCTAAGATTGAGGCAGTAAAGAGTTGGCCGAGGCCAAAGACAGTTACAGATGTCCGCAGCTTTCTGGGTTTGGCCGGTTATTATCGAAGGTTCGTTAAGGACTTCTCCAAGGTGGCCAAACTGATGACGAATCTCATGAAGAAGGAGTCCCAGTTCTTATGGTCTACCGAGTGTGAGCAGTCCTTTCAGACACTGAAGGATCTCCTGACTTCGGCGCCCGTTCTTACTATTCCTGAGGGCACCGATGGGTTAGAGGTATATTGTGATGCCTCTGGAACCGGTCTAGGTTGTGTGCTTATGCAGCACGGGAAGGTAGTTGCCTACGCATCCCGACAGCTGAAAAAGCACAAGGTGAATTACCCCACACACGACCTTGAGTTAGGCGCAGTAGTCTTCGCTTTGAAGATCTGGAGACACTATCTATATGGTGTGACAGCCACCATCTACTCTGACCACAAGAGTTTATAGCATCTCTTCTCTCAGAAGGAGCTGAACATGCGACAGAGAAGATGGGTCGAGTTCTTGAAGGACTACGACATAGACCTGAGGTACAAGGAGGGCAAGCCGAATGTAGTAGCCGACGCCCTGAGCCGCAGAGCTCATTCATTATTTACACTATTAGCGAGCAGCAGTATGATTGATGACATACGAGCTGCACAGGAAAGTGATCAGTATATGGAGAGTATCAGGCAGAAGATGTTAGAGGGATGTTTTGAGAGTCAGAAGTATGACTTCGAACTGTGTGATGATGGCATGATTCGACTGAATGGCCGTTTATGTATTCTGGAGTCTTCACCTGACCTGAAGGAGAAGATACTCCAGGAGGCTCATTGCTTGTCCTTATCCGTCCACCCCGGTTCTTCGAAGATGTACAAGGACTTGAAGGTCCATTTCTAGTGGAGCGGGATGAAAAAGGATGTAGCTAACTTCGTGGCTAGATGCTTGACCTGTCAGAAGGTTAAGTTTGAGCATAGGAGACCCGGCGGTTTAGTGCAGTCTATGCCTATCCCTTGCTGGAAGTTCGAGGACATCTTGATGGATTTCGTTGTCGGTCTCCCACCGACTAAGGGAGGACTAAACACGATTTGGGTCATTGTGGACCGTCTGACGAAGGTGGCAAAGTTTGTTGCTATGAAGGATACCTGGAAGGTCCCGAAGTTAGCGGACTTGTTCCAGAAGGAGGTGATCCGGCACCATGGTGTGCCAAAGACCATTGTGTCTGATAGTGACCCTCGATTTTTGTCTAGATTCTGGGGTCAGGTGCAGGAAGCCTTGGGTACGAAGTTGAAGCTTAGTACGACATTCCATCCACAAACCAACGGTCAGAGTGAGAGGACCATCCAGACACTGGAGGACATGCTAAGAGCATGTGCCTTAGATTTTCAGGGGAGTTGGTTAGAGCGGCTACATCTGATAGAGTACGCCTACAACAACAGCTACCACTCCTCGATACAGATGCCACCGTTATAGGCACTTTATGGTAGACCGTGTAGGACTCCTTGATGCTGGGATGAGGCCAGCGAGACTACGCTTCTAGGACCAGAGTACCTAGAGCAGATCAAGGAGGATGTCCTATAGATTCGCAGGAACATGAGGGCAGCTCAGGACCGACATAAATCATATGCAGACACCAGGAGGAGGGACATTGAGTTCACTACCGACGACATGGTATTCCTCAGAGTGTCACCCATGAAGGGGATCTTCCGGTTCGGGCAGAAGGGCAAGTTGAGCCCGAAGTATATTGGACCTTATGCGATTAGGGAGCGAGTGGGCCCGTTAGCCTACAGATTGGATTTGCCAGCAGAGCTCGGGAGGGTGCACGACGTCTTTCACATTTCACAGTTGAAGAGGTATGTGCCCCACCCATCGCACGTGTTACAGCCAGAGACTTTAGAGTTGGACCCCGCTCTACGATATGAGGAAGTACCACTCCGCATTCTCGATACGAAGACGAGACAGACTAGGAACAAGACCGTTAGCATGGTCAAGGTTCTCTAGTCGAACCATGAGGTAGAGGAGGCTACATGGGAGTTAGAGGACTCCATGAGAGCGAAGTATCCAGCACTGTTTGACTAGTAGCTGTGATACTTATACGGGTTCGTGGTCAAACCCTTTTTATGGGGGGTAGACACCACTTGGCTTGCGCATATGTTATGCATTTGGTCTTGTTTTAGTGGTGTGTTTTGTTGGTATGCTGCGTCATACATGTTTGTTTGGATGATTGTATGTTTGATACATCTTATGTATGTGCCTTAGTGAACCTGTTTGAGAATATATATATAGTACCGCAGAGTAATTTTGTTGATGAATTGGATGTGCACCTTGTTTAGTGCTATGATACGAATGAGATTATACCATGAGTTTCGACTATTTGATATGTGCTGTATCAATCATGATACATATAGACTAGGTCTGAACCTAGTGGGAGTTACTCCCTAGTGATGGTCTGATTGATTACTTAGTGGAACTTGATTCCTTAGGTGAACTGTACATGAGTAAGGACTTCGGGACGAAGCCTTTTTAAGGGGGGTAGACTGAAATACCCCTAAACTTAAAAACTTAATTAAATGATCTATTAATGATCTATGATGGTTAATAAACATCTAAATACCATTGGGGAACAATCTAAAAGATCTCAACATGGCAAAACATGTTTTAAGATCGGTAAGGCCAAAAATGTGCTTTAAGACACCATGGAGATTGTATGACCTCAAATAGGATCCAAAGTGGACTCCTAAGTATTATAATGAAGTAATTAACATTATAAAACCATTCTCAAAGAAAACCAAGCTCTAAAACTTGTTTTAACACAAAATGTGCTTTAAAATTCCTTAAAGCACGTTTTTGAGAAAATTGACTTTCTGAGTGGGTTTTGAGTGGTGTTAAGAAATGGATTAGACCTTGATATACTAATGTACTATAATGTACCACATTGGGATGTCTAACTCCAAAATTTCAAAAAAAATCGAAAATATGGCATTCATTTGTGAATAGTAACCTAAATAGTGCATTTTTAAGCAAATTGACCAAGTTTGGTCAATGGTCAATTAATTGACCCTTATAACCCTTAGGCTGTAGGCAGGCAGGAAGGAAGAAAGACAACTCACACAGCATTAATGCTAAATATCTTCCTAATTTGATGAATCACCTTGTTACTATTCCTTTTTCTACTTTTCAATCATTTAAGCTCATTTCTTTTCATTCCCTTGCCTCTTGTCCCATTCCAGCTGAGCTCTCTGTATTCCCAGACCCTCTCAAGCTGTGTTCTTGAGTGTGTAAGACAAATCAATCTCTTAAGCACCTAAGGTAATGGTTTAAGGCGTATTTTAGCTCTTTTTCTTCATCTCTTCATTACCTACACTTGGAGCTCATGATCTATCACTTTCCATGGCTCATGCTCAGTGTTTTAAGGCTAGAACAAACACCAATCTCGGCTGAAGCAAGTGAAGGGACCAAGGTTTCCAAAATTTGCATTTTAAGGTAAAAACATACCTTAAGCATCTCCTTTCTTCATACGGTTTTCTTCTCTTGATTTTTATGAGTTTATACACTCATAATCTTCATATTTACATGTTCATTCAGTTGGTTAACCATTTGGAGCAAGGGTGGCCAAAATTCAAAGGAAATACCATTCTTTAAGGCATTTTGCCAAGGTAAAACCTATTACCATAGTAGCTTGTTGTTGTCTAGCTATTTCCTATGTTTATATGGTGAATTTGACACCATGTGGTGTGTTTAATTCAGGCCGAAATCCTTAGGAAACTTCCTTGCATTTTTAAGGTGATTTTTGCCTTAAATCTTACATTAATTGTTCTTTATGGTTAAGCTCATGCTTGGAGTATAACCATATCTTATTTTGGTGTATTAAACATGTCTAAATGATGTGATGATTTTTCCTCCAAGCTGCCGAGTTGTTACAAGGATAAATCAAGGTATAAACACCTTAAACTTATGATTTTTATGATTTCTTAGCATATATATATTATGTGCCGAGAGTGGAGTTAAATATATGGGTTATATTAACCTAAGTATGGAAAAAAATGACTAAGATAAATTAAGCTAGTCATTTAGGTGATTTAATTAACTTATGGTCAAATTATGACATTATGTGGAAAAATAAATAAACTACAGCAGGGCCGTGAGTTTATTGTATAAATTGAGCTATTTATGTGTAATTTTATGTTATAAAGCAAAGTTGTAATAAGGCCATATCATTAGGCCATTTAATTTAAGTTTAAAGCTTATTTAGTTTAATTTATGCTTATATAATTAAGTTTGGGGTCAAATGGTAATTACTAGTAAAATATAAAGCCGTGGGCTTATTTTAGAGGAGTTTAGGGTTTTTAAACGAATTTAATAAAAATTATAACATTTTATAAAGTTTTGGGTCAAAATTGTAAAAATAGAAAACTATGGGGTATAATTAGTAATTACCGAAAATTTGGTTCCAATTTGGTATTAGAAGTCAAAGTTGACTATATAGGAGACCTTGACCAAGTTTGGAGAAATTAAGAATTTAAAATACTACCTTATATTAAGATAGTTATTAAATTGTAAAGATTTATAAGAGATGGGGTTATATGGTGATTTCCGAAAACTTGGGGTACTAAATAGAATTTATAACATACCTTGGGTTATTAGGAATTTTTAGAAGTTTATTTGGTTAAATTTGGGGTTTATATGAATTATATAAGTATAATATATGATATTTCATAACATTGTTACAAATGGGTAACATATGTGTAAAAACCGAGATTTATAGAAAGTATAAGGTTAGAAATGATATTTATAACCTTTTGGTATAGTTTGGGAATTTTTGGAGTTATATATAAGGTTTTACAAAGATATATGTATAATGTATAGTTTTAATGACATTAGAAAACTATGTATTATAAATTGGGTTAGATTTGTGATTTATGGAAGTTTAGTGGTATATAGTGAAAGCCGAGAGTATAAGGGGCTATTTGGTAATATATAACAATTTATAACTATAGGTTATAATTGTTTTAATGACATAAATGTCATAACATATGTTATACAACTATAATATAACATTATATTAATTATGTGGTGGATTTTGTAAATATTTAAGAAACTAAGTGCTGTTCGGAAATATGGGCATTTTTAAATTAAAATTTATAATATGGTTTTAATGTTATAAGGGTGTAACATTTATAATATAAGAAATATTCATTAAAAGGGAATGAATATATTATAAAGATTTACCATATAATAAAGAGTCCCATAATACATATATATATATATAAATAATTATATGTTATGGAGTGGAAACATATAATATGGTTTAATAACTATATATTATCATAATTAAAATGATATAAGATAATGAGAAAAGGTTTACAAACATTAGATATGGAAATTCTAAATGTTAGGAGTATACATGAAATAATAAGGATTTATATATAATCCAAAGTATTTTTACATAAGAATTATACTCCATTAAACTTGGAAAAACAAACCTTAGGGAAATAACTACTAAGGTGAAATGTATAATATTTGATAAGAATTATACATGCAATATAGAAGCAAACTAAATAATATACAAGGGTATATTAAGTTACATGCGATGACAAAGTTCAACATTAAGTATATTAATATACAAGACGAGACTACGCGTGTAATATAATGTTTTTTTCCAATCCCGAGTTAAAGCCGAAAACCCGGCAAATGTTGACAGTTAGTAACGGGGGATTGACCGGGAAGTATTAGTGACGGTACGAGGTACCGTAGAGATATATTATTATACGGGATTCTAATCGGCAGCGTTATGTTTTATTAGACTACTAGAGACGACACGGGGAGCATCAGATCTAGCTTATTCATACTCCACGGTATTACAGTCAGGGTGAACGGTATGTTGTTACGTGTCTCTGATTGTCTCTAAGGGCTTCCTCAGTTCAGACTTCTGTGTAATCTGTGATAAGATTGTTTGTCTGAATGTGTGAATAAATATGCATGAATTGTATATTTTTAGCTGCTTATTATTTACTGTTGTTGCATTAACAGTTGGTTCGTATATATGAACTTATATATATAAAACGAACTAGCGGCTATGGTGCTATCTTATATGCAATATAAGGATTGCCAGAAAAACGTTGTAGCACTAGGATAATAAGATATACATATTATCTGAGACTTTAATACGGAGCACTGGCCTTTCTAAATGCCGCTCTCGTATCTAACACTGGATCCCGAGTTTACAAACTCCGGATTGGACTAATGACCTTAGTCTGCTGTGTTAGGAAAATTTAGTAATGCGATGCGATGGTATAATTAATCAACATAACAAAGCCAAGAGGATGTGGCTCTTGGTGCGCGCTATGATCACAAAAACAATACTAGGATGTCCGCGTACGGGTCCGCAAGTATCAAGAAAATTTCCCGTGAACTAGGATGGCTCGTTGGTCGGAGACTCTACCGCTGGAGTGGCTACTGCCGTGTGTGACCCGCCATAGTATATGGGTAATTTAGAGACTCGTCGTTTTTAACGAGGCGTTGTCACTAGGTATAACTGAACACTTATTACAGTTGAGACTTGTACAGTGGCGAACAATATTGGTTTCTATACCAAGGACGGGAGATGATACTTGTTCATTATTCTCGTTGTTTCACCTTGTTGCTCACTGGTTATACTGTCTGGTTTATATTTTGTGTGGTAATGGTTGTGTTACTGTATGGATATTACTGTTAAATGTTTACAGTTAAATATTAAAACGATATTGCATGTAACGAATCTCATGCTCTCGACCAATTAATTGAGGGGTTCGAGGAGGCATGACGGGGCATGTGATAACATACTCAGCAGGGGCTGATTCCATACCACAAACCACTTTTATTTCAGGAGACTAGCTGGAGGGTCGACGCGGGGCGTGACAGTTGTGGTATTATTGTTGGTTAAGACTTAGTACGGTTTGATACTAATGATGTTTTGGACTCGGGTTGTGTAAACCGAGGTGTATTTTGGTTAGACGCTCACGAGTACGGTTTTGTAATAACGGTTGTTGATGGATATGTTTTTAGATTGTTTAAGCACTACTATCTATCTCTTGTAGTCACTGCGGGAATACGTTTCGTATGTTGATTATCATGTAACTAGTTATCACCCGTATGAGCGAGTGATAACAGTGACACCATTAGAACGACAGTCTGTTATTTACCGCTGCGATTTATTTGCTAAGTACGACATTTATTTTATAATTAGGAGCCGGATTTAGTAGGGGTGTTACAGCTTCAGCCGAGAATGGACATTGTTCAAGGTTTAAAACACTGAGAATAAGCCATGGAAAGTGATAGATCATGAGCTCCAAGTGTAGGTAATGAAGAGATGAAGAAAAAGAGCTAAAATAAGCCTTAAATCATTACCTTAGGTGCAAATGGGATTGATTTGCCTTGAACACTCAAGAACACAGCTTGAGAGGGTTTGGAATTGATAATGGCTCGGCTGGAATGGGACAAGAGGAAAGAGAAAGAAAGAGAATGAGTTTTAATGAATGAAAAGTAAGAAATGGAATAGTAAATGGCGATTCACCAAATTGGCTAGATATTTGTATTAAAGCTTGATGTGCTGTCCTCCTTGCTCCATGCTGCCAACCTCATATGGTTATAGATGAGTCATTCATTGACCATTGACTATACTTAGTCAATTTTGCTTAAAAATGCACTATTTGGATTACTATTCACAAATGAGTGCCACATTTCTGATTGTTTTTTGAAATCTTGGATTTAGACCTTCTAATGTGGTACATTATAGTACATTAGTATAACAAGGTCTAATCCAATGTCTAACACCACTCAAAACCCACTCAGAAAGTCAATTTTCTCAAAAATGTGCTTTAAGGAATTTTAAAGCACATTTTGTGTTAGAACATGTTTTAGAGCTTGGTTTCCTTTGAGAATGGTTTTATAATGTTCATTACTTCATTATAATACTTAGGAATCAACTTTGGATCCTATTTGAGGTCATACAATCTCTATGGTGTCTTAAAGCACATTTTTGGCTTTACCGATCTTAAGGCATGTTTTGCCTTGTTGAGATATTTAGATTGTTCCTCAATGGTATTTGTAACACCCCTACTATGCACATCACATTACTTGAAATCGCAGCGGAATATAAACAACTAAACAGTAACTAAACGAATGGTGCTACAACGCCGTCAACCACCCACGTGGTTAACAAGGCTGAATAAATACAAGTGTACCGGTCTGATGATCAGACTCCCGAGCATAGAACTAACAACCACATATACACATTAACAAAATACCGAGTGTTTACATATATCCATCCCTGTATACTGTCACTGTAAACTGTCATAACCAAATTTGTATCACGCCACGGGAGCACAGGCGCATCCCGGGCCAACATCCAAAAGTACTCAAAAGTAAACTACATCCTAGGATCTAGAGCCACTCCGCTTCTTCGATCCTCATCCTGTAGTAAAAGAAATATGGATCCCCCGAGGGGGTCAGCAACCCATGGCTGGTATGGTTAACGCGCAGCCCATCGGCTACCGGGATACGCGCAACCAATTGTCGTGATGACATGGCATTCATTTTAAAACACACAGCTTATACATATATATCACAACATGGTATTATACACAACATCACACACGTCACACATGAATAATTCCTTTTAGGAAGAGAACCAACACAGTTAGTCCCCATTGAGAGCCTAGAGAATGTTGCCATGCTCATGCTAAGCTCGTTACATAACTCGTTACCGTCCTGTTAGGTTGAACGGATAACTTAACACAAGGTGCCTCGGATATAGTGATCCAAGCCCACCGAAATAACACATAGTATGCCCCTGTGGCCCGACGTGAGTCAGTAAAATAGCCTTGGTTAAGCTAAAGGGAAGGTTGGAAACCAAATTGGAAAACAACCATAACATACAAAGAGAATCGAACCGGTTATGACATCGACTCCCATACTCACACGCGTGGCCGGAACAGACCGGACTCCTCACTTCCCCCGTTAGCACTTGTTAGTAGTTCATCATTGAACTCAATACACAATTCACAACAATAGGTCAAGTCTTGTTAGACACACACAAGGGAAGAGAGAGTCATACTTAACAACATAATAATATTTAACAACTGTAAACTCTTTACATGGTTTAATCTTACAAAGTCATAAACACACAGAAAAACAAACAACACACAAGCCGGTGTAAACCGGTAGGCAACAGACTGCAAGAAAACCATACCTTGGTCCTTGCCTCGATTCTTTTCCACCTTGAGAGAATCCTAAACACATTAGTAACGTCGGTTAATTAACGCACTAATCCATTGTTAACATGTTACTTCACATATCTATTTTATTTTATTTTCATACTTGTTATAACTCTTCACCATTTTAATTACCATTATAACACTCCTAACATGTCTTAATTAACCTCATATCATCATTACTATCTAATTACCATTTTTAGATAACATTTCCCATCTTAAAACAACATTTTTGGTCCATAATGTGGCCCGTCCGAACTTGTGTCCGAATCTCCAAGTTCGGACGCAAGCCGTGACTTTAGACAAAAACAGACACATGTCCGAACTTATGTCCACTTCGGAAGTTCGGACGTGAGCCGGAAAAATCTATACAAAATCCGTGCGTCCGAACATGTTCCGGACTTCCCAAGTTCGGACACAGTTCGATAACCTAAGGATGAGTGGGTACTCCGAACTAGTGTCCGGACTTCCCAAGTTCGGACACTGTTCGCGAGTGAGAATTCTTCTACCCAACAGAGCCTGTCCGAACTTCCATGTCCGGACGGAAGTTCGGACAAGGCAAAATGCTCAATTCCTAAGTCTTTAAACACTTAGCCAAATTTCACCAAGGCCTCCAACACTTATAGTATTTACTCCCTAGGTTCCTAAGTGATGTTTCATGCCTATTCAAGCTATTATACCAAGACATATCTTCCACACAAGATCATTACTTAAACATCATTTTTTTCAAACTAAAGCTCCTTTTGTCATCCTTGAAATCCCTTTTTCTAAGCTTACACTTTCTCCTTATTTTACCAAAGTTTACCTAAGCCCTTACCTAAGTCCAAAATGACTTTGGTACATACTAAAACCTCAAGATAATGCCTAAGTCCTTATTACACTCTAGAACACTTCCTAGTTCATCAAAATTCCTTTAAAACATCTTGAACTCCTTATGCGTTTCCTAAATTCCGACATAGGTTCTCCTAGCATTTTGTTACACCATAGCACATTGTTTTCACCATTAAACACAAGAACACTAAGAATCACCAGAACACTTCATACACAAAACTCCCCTCAAATCTCACTACATTACAATATAATGCATAACTTAAATTGCATGGCACTTAGGCCCTTAAAATGCATGGCTCTTAGGCCCTTAAAGTGCATAATTCTTAAACACTGAATTTCCACAATATATTTTCCTTTGACCTGCAAATACACTCAACAATACATATGCCTTTTACTAGTCTCTTGAGAACACTTTACTAAGTCATTCACCATTTGCTCTTTAGGTAGTTTTAACAAGCATTATAAGCTTATTTCTCCTAAGGCATTAAATAACATTAAGTTAGTAGATTTACCTCTTTTCCAAACAACTTCTTTCTTGTTTCCTTATAAAAACCGGTAAGGTATTTGATTCCTTGTCAAGTTCTAAACAATATACAAACATTATAATGAGTATTCAAGCTATAAGCTTCATCTCATTGTAAACCCTAATTTTACATTGTTTCAAAAACATTAATGTATTTGTTTTACCTTGATCTTTGAAGAGAGTTTGAATATTTATCAAGAGAGGACTCCACCTAGTCCATGAAGAGTTGGAATGAAGCTAGAACAAAGTCACACAAAGAGCTCCATTAATGGGTATTTTCGGTCACAACAAAAACATGGAGGAAATGTAGTTTTTATTTGAGATTCCTTACCTAGAAGCAAAGGAGAGTAATAATATGTAAAAATACAAGCTCAAGCTCCTTCAATGGTGGAACTCCTTGGCACCGAAATGGGGCTCTTGAAGTTTTTAGAAGATAGGAATGAAGAGCTTGATGAGAGGAAGAGATTGGTGGTGTTTGTTTTTGATTTGGACAAGTGAGCTAGATTTTACAAGAGATCAAAGATGTAGATGGTGGTGTGTACTATTGCAAACCGTGAGAGAATGAAGAAGAGAGGTTGAAGAAGGTGTTTGGAACCGTGGGAAATGAAGGAGGGAAATGAGAGAATGAGATAGAATTTGCTTTTAAGAAGATATTTGTTCTTATAAAGTAAAAAGTAGTTTAATTAGTTTCCTTTATTTACTTATCATATCAACTAAAGAGTGGTGAGTCACCACACTTAGAAAACCGGCCCCCTATAATATAATGAGGGTATTTTAGTATTTGTTTGTCAATTTAATTACTTAATACAACATATGTTACAAAATAGCTTATAAAATCACTATTCATAAAACAAGGCACTTAGAAGTGAAATTTTTGATTTCCCATTGATATAGACCTCCAAATGTGATACTATATAGTGCACATATTAATTAAAGAGTAATGATGGACATTTAGCCATTCAAAACTCATTTACAAGACAATTTTTCGAAAATGTGCTTTAAGACTCCTTAAAGCACATTTTGTGTTTTAACTTGTTTTCAAACTTGGTTTTCTTTGGTAATTGGTTTAATATGTTCATTAGTATATAAATGAGGTCTTGGTAAGTTCATTAGGTCTTAACCAAGCTTATCCCAAGCTTAGAGCACGTTTTGGCTCTTATAGACTTTAAAGCACATTTTGTGTTTTCTTTTGTTTAAATTTGTTTACTAATGTTTCTAAGACTCTTTTTAGCCTTTATATACCATATTTAGGTGTTTAAACAATATACTAAGGTTTGGGGTATTTCAATCTACCCCCCTTAAAAGAACTTTGTCCCCAAAGTTCATACTTCCACATATCCTAAATATTAGAACATGAGAACACTTATCAACAACACTTCCATAACACATTAACAACATTTTTACATCACATCGGACACATGGTCCAAACAATAAAACATCACAACATCATTCAGACTCAGCAGTCTGTAACATAACATAGACCTGTAACATAACATAGACAATGTATACATATACATGTCGCACACAACCATAAACGAAACGGCTCTACCCCCCTTAAATAGTGGTACGCCCCGTACCCTATACATACAAACACTAAGAAGTAAACAATGACGGGTACTTCGCCTTCATCTTATCTTCCAGCTCCCAAGTGGCCTCCTCAACGTCTGGTTAGACCAGAGGACCTTCACCAGTCTCACAGACTTATGGCGAGTGTCTCGAGTCTTAGTGTCCAGAATCCGTACCGGAGTATCCACTGATCGCATGGTCGGCTCTAAAGTTAGCCTCTCAGGCTGAAGTACATGAGACGGATGAGACATATATTTCTTCAACTGGGACACATGAAATACATCATGCACCTTGCCCAGCTCGGCGGGTAAATCAAGTCTATAAGCTACCGGCCGATCCGCTCCGTCACAACATAAGGCCCCACATTTGGGCTCAACTTGCCTTTCTGGCCAAAACGAAATACTCCCTTCATGGGGGATACTCTCAAAAATACCTGATCGCCAAAGGCGAACTCCAGGTCACGTCTGCGCACATCTGCGTACGACTTCTGTCTATCCTGAGCTACTTTCATGTTAGCCCGGATCTGGCGAACTTCTGCCTGAACTTGCTCAAGATACTCTGGTCCTATAATGACCGTCTCACTCGACTTATCCCAGCATAATGGCGTGCGGCATGGTCTACCGTACAAGGCCTGGAAGGGAGACATCTTGATCGAAGCATGATAACTGTTGTTGTAGCTAAACTCAATCAGATGTAACTTATCAATCCAGCTGGTCTGAAAGTCAAGTGCACATGCACGTAGCATATCCTCAAGTGTCTGAATGGTGCGCTCACTCTGACCATCGGTCTGTGGGTGAAACGCTGTACTCAATTTCAGTTCGGTACCCAATGCTTCTCGCGTAGACTTCCAATATCTGGATAGGAATCTGGTATCTCTGTCAGATACAATCGTCTTTGGTACACCATGATTTCTTACAATTTCTTTATCAAAGAGTTCTGCCAGTCTTGCCACTTTCCAGGTGTCCTTTATCGGAATGAATCGGGCCACCTTGGTCAGTCGGTCAACTACAACCCAAATCATATTCAGACCTCCCCTTGTAGGCGGGAGCCCTACTACGAAGTCCATGGAAATGTCATGGAACTTCCACTCAGGCACTGGCATTGGCTGTACCATACCACCAGGCCGTCGGTGCTCAAACTTGACCTTCTGACAAGTGAGACACCTCAACACATAGTCATTCACATCCTTTTTCATTCCAGTCCACCAAAAATATCTTTTCATACCTTTATACATCTTTGAAGCTCCGGGGTGAATCGAAGTAGTAGAACAATGGGATTCACTCAATATGCGCTCCTTCAACTCAGCGCTACTCCTGGGTATACACAGTCGGCCATTAAGCCTAATCAGGTCATCATCGTGGAGTCTGAAGTCGTACTTCTGACCCTCGAATGTGCCATCAATAAGCTTCTGTCTAATCTCCATCATGTACTGATCCGTCATCTGAGCACTCCGCACCTCTTCAACCAAGCCAGTATGAGAGACTAGCAAATGGAGAGAGTGTGCTCGGCGACTCAATGCGTCAGCTACCACATTTGCCTTACCCTCCTTATATTGCAGATTAATATCGTAGTCATTCAGAAATTCAACCCACCTTCTTTGCCTCATGTTCAACTCCTTCTGAGTGAACAAGTACTTTAAACTCTTGTGGTCAGAATAAATCGTCACACTTACCCCATACAAGTGATGTCGCCATATCTTCAGTGCGAAGACAATGGCCCCCAATTCTAAATCGTGGGTAGGGTAGTTTTCTTCATGCTTCTTCAGCTGTCGGGAGGCGTAAGCTACGACCTTCCCGTGTTGCATCAACACACAACCCATACCCCTGCCTGATGCGTCGCAATAGACCTCAAAACCATCTGGACCGTCTGGTAATGTCAGAACCGGTGCAGATGTTAGAGCATCCTTGAGACTCGTGAAATAACTCTCACAGTCGACTGTCCACTCGAATGGCGCATCCTTTTTCATCAAGGAAGTCATCGGCTTCGAGACACTGGAGAAGTCCTTCACAAACCTCCTATAGTAACCTGCCAGACCGAGGAAGCTCCTGATATCGGTAACTGTCTTCGGCCTAGGCCAGGTACGAACAGCATCAATCTTTGCCGGATCAACAGCGATCCCGGCTTCAGAAATCACATGTCCAAGAAAGGATACTTGGTTCAACCAAAACTCACATTTAGAAAATTTAGCATACAGCTGATTCTTCCTCAACGTTTTCAACACATCTCTCAGGTGGCTTTCATGCTCACCTCTCGATTTTGAATACACAAGTATGTCATCGATGAAGACTACCACTGATTTGTCCAACTGATCTTGGAACAAACGGTTCATTAAGTCCATGAACTTTGCTGGTGCATTTGATAAGCCAAACAGCATAACTGTGAACTCATAATGCCCATACCTAGTTCTGAATGCTGTCTTTTCGATATCACTGTCACGGATGGCAATCTGATGGTATCCGGAACGTAGGTCTATCTTGGAGAATACTGATGCTCCCCTCAGCTGATCAAATAGATCGTCAATGCGTGGTAAAGGGTAACGGTTCTTCACCGTAACAGCATTCAGCTCCCGATAATCAATACACAGGCGGAGGCTACCGTCCTTCTTCTTCACGAAGAGGACCGGCGCTCCCCATGGTGAAACACTAGGGCGGATAAAGCCCTTGTCGAGTAGGTCTCTCAGCTGCTCCTTGAGCTCTGTCATCTCTGCTGGAGCCATACGATAAGGTGCTTTCGCAATGGGTCCGGTGCCCGGAATCAAGTCAATCTCAAACTCCACTTCCCGTGCTGGCGGCATGCCCGGCAGTTCCTTAGGAAATACATCAGGAAACTCCGACACTACCGGCACATCAGGACTAAACTCAGGGTCTCTCTCTATGTCCTGGACATAGCAGAGGTATACATCACTTCCTCGTCGTAACTCACGATACATAGCCATGGCGGTGATGACCTGAGTCGAAGGCTCCCTGGGCCTCTGGCGGTATGATATAGTAACCCCAGATGGACTCCGAAGAAGCAGTCGATGCTCGGCACATAGGATTCTGCCCTTGTACCGCTTCAACCAGTTCATCCCGACAATCACATCAAAGCCAAGTCCGTCGAACTCTATCAAGTCGATCGGAAACTCTTCACCTCTGATTCTCACAATAACATCTCGGTGGTAGCGGGTACACCTGATCCGCTCTTTCGATAGGAGAGTGACCAAGAAGTCTGGCATCTCATCACCATCTAACCCCAGCCTCTTCGCAAAAGATAGCGAAATAAATGTGTGTGAGGCTCCAGAGTCGAACAAGATCGATGCATCCACGCCATTGACTGGAAAGGTACCGGTGAGGATTGTGCCGCTCTTGCCGGCTTCTGCCTCATTGCAGACACTCAATATACCTCCCGTTCTGAGTGCACAGCCTAATTCATTGGCAAACTAATAAGTATTGGGTAACAACACGGTTTATATGCTTCAAACAACTCCACTTTATTCATTAACACACTCTTCTTACAACATTCATTGGCTTATACTGTCGCCATGATTAACACTTACAACGTTCTTAACATACACTGGTCTATCACATCACATAACTATACGAGGCTTAAAACTGTCTAAAGGTCAAATTCAAACGTCCGGGTTTCATGTGTGTGGCATTGATCACTGCCGACGGTGCGGTATTCAGTTTGATCTTCCTGATGCCATGGTATAGCATCCTTGATTGCCCACCCATGATTAATACATCTCCCGATTTCAACAGTAGCTTCTTTGCGAGGTCAGCACGCTTCTCCTCGCCATACACAAGCACTGCTGTATCACCAATGGACCAAGACACCACGGGTACTCCCTTACTTAGAGACTCGGGTGACTCGTCCTTGTCTTGGTGTAAACCTAACCGTCCACCTTTCTGGTAGAAGTTCACAATGCATAGATCTGCTTTCACACTTGGAATTGAATCCGTTTCAACTTGTTGAGCAATTCCCACGGCGTGGTTAACGACCGCATGGAACTCCTCAGGTATACTTGGTACCGTTGCTCCATCTTTGGCTCGCACTTCTTGATATGTCTTGGTGTAAGGGTTCCAGTCCTTACCCATGCACATCATCTTCAGTTGCATTCTTGATCCGTTCGGGTATTCGGGTGTGTAGAAACCTCCTGGTTTTGCTCCAAGTTCGTCGCATCGTCTGATGATATGGATTTGTGCTTCCGGTGTCAGGTATCCATTTAAGAGTATCATACCTGGCTGGATAACCTGACATTGCTCCAATGGAAAGTCGGTGATGTTGATGGTGGTTTCTTCAGGGTTTGGTGTGGGTGGGATTGGATAACATATATTGAAAGTTCCTTTAAGTTTAGAGTACTCTAATTAGGTGACTTTCACACTATACTTTGTTTATTTACTCACATGGTTGTTTACTTAAACTCACTCACACACATGCATGGAATACGGTATGCAAACACTTATTACATTCAACAGTTTAGGCGGTACCTGGTCTAGAAGAGGGCCCTGGCGCCTCAGACCGGTCCACCACATTCAGGGTGGCCTTGTTGGACCCCGACCCCTTCCCCTTCTGGGACTCTGTGTACCTCTGATCTGGGGGTGGCTGGTTCGCCGTCTTCTGGCCATCGGTGGTCACAGTGGCCTTACCCTTCCATTGCCCCTTGGGCCTGTAGCTCCTACTGTTTGGGTTCTGCCAGCATTCATAATCGCGGTGACCCATCTTCTTACAGTATCGGCACTGCACATCGTTACCCTTGCAGTCCTTGCCGGGGTGGTCTCCGTTGCACCACTTGCAGTAATAGTGGCGCTCCGGTCCAGAGCCCATGCTAGCTGCTAACACAACACACAATCAATACTTGTCTCACAACTTATCAACATACACTTCGACTTATCACACAGGATTAGATAATTACCCTTAGGTGGGTAAGAACGTAGGGGCTTGGCCGCATACGCATAGGTGAGCTGTAGAGGCTCCTCAGCAGTGGTGGTCTGGGTCTGGCCCTTGCCACCTTGTTGCTGTCCTTTCTGGGACTGGGGGTATGACTTCTTCTTCTTTCCTCCCCACTGCCCTTGCGTGCCTTGGCCCTCGTTCATAGCCTTGCGCTTGAGCGCACTCTCCTCGTCCCTCAGACGGACGGTGATCTCCACAATTGCAGCGGCATGATAACACTCCTATATTTAGGGTGTCAGTTACGCCCCACCAAATAAATTCACAACACATTAACACATTGCACACACTTATTCACATTACACTGTAGTCCCATTACCTGCAACGTGGTATATCCAGTAGGCCCCATGCCATAGCGTAGGCGATAGTTCAGTCCGTTGTAGAAACGGTTCACAAGAATCCGGTCTGAGTAACCCAGATCCGGTAGCAGGTGGATAAGTCCGATGAAGGCTGAGTAATACTCATCTACCGTCATCTTATCCCCTTGCCTCAAACTGTCCAGCTCCAGGCGCTTGGCCTCTTGCACATGTATTGGGTAGTACTTGGCTCGCAGTAGAGCCGTGTACTCCCTCCACAGAAAAGTCGGGTCGGCAACTCTGCCCTCTCGCACAAGCTTCCACCAGCTCTGTGCCGAGCCCTTCAAGTAATATGCAGCAAGTCGAACCTTGACCTGCTCAGGTACTGCTAGGGTTTCGAAAGCGGTCTCCATTTCGGAGATGTACGCCTCGAGCTTACGGGGATCGGTCTCCCCACTGAATGAGGGTGGCCTCAAATCAGCCAACGCCTTGACCCAGTTGGTCTCTCGTGGCGGTGGCGGTGGTGGTAGTTGAACTCCGGGCGTCTGCCCCTGCTGAATCGCAGCTACAAGCTGGGGTACCATTTGGGCTACGACGGCTGCTACAGCCTCAGCCATAACCTGGGCCGTAGTGTTCTCGCCCTGGTCACCCATATTACCAGTACCGCTTCCGCGGCCTCTACCTCGCGGTCTACCTGCCATCTGAATTCACATGAATATTCATTAGCAATATGCTTGCACACTTATCGGTCCAACGGCTGTAACGCTTCCCGATAATAAGGTATCTCCACACTTAGTTAGTGGTTAACCTTTCCATAATGTTCACTGAAGTAACTGTAGTTAGGTTTCCTAACTCGGTATATCCCTAAGCTCGGTATTCTGGTCATCAGAGCGATACTTCACTCTGATACCACTTTTTGTAACACCCCTACTACGCACATCACATTACTTGAAATCGCAGCGGAATATAAACAACTAAACAGTAACTAAACGAATGGTGCTACAACGCCGTCAACCACCCACGTGGTTAACAAGGCTGAATAAATACAAGTGTACCGGTCTGATGATCAGACTCCCGAGCATAGAACTAACAACCACATATACACATTAACAAAATACCGAGTGTTTACATATATCCATCCCTGTATACTGTCACTGTAAACTGTCATAACCAAATTTGTATCACGCCACGGGAGCACAGGCGCATCCTGGGCCAACATCCAAAAGTACTCAAAATTAAACTACATCCTAGGATCTAGAGCCACTCCGCTTCTTCGATCCTCATCCTGCAGTAAAAGAAATATGGATCCCCCGAGGGGGTCAGCAACCCATGGCTGGTATGGTTAACGCGCAGCCCATCGGCTACCGGGATACGCGCAACCAATTGTCGTGATGACATGGCATTCATTTTAAAACACACAGCTTATACATATATATCACAACATGGTATTATACACAACATCACACCCGTCACACATGAACAATTCCTTTTAGGAAGAGAACCAACACAGTTAGTCCCCATTGAGAGCCTAGAGAATGTTGCCATGCTCATGCTAAGCTCGTTACATAACTCGTTACCGTCCTATTAGGTTGAACGGATAACTTAACACAAGGTGCCTCGGATATAGTGATCCAAGCCCACCGAAATAACACATAGTATGCCCCTGTGGCCCGACGTGAGTCAGTAAAATAGCCTTGGTTAAGCTAAAGGGAAGGTTGGAAACCAAATTGGAAAACAACCATAACATACAAAGAGAATCGAACCGGTTATGACATCGACTCCCATACTCACACGCGTGGCCGGAACAGACCGGACTCCTCACTTCCCCCGTTAGCACTTGTTAGTAGTTCATCATTGAACTCAATAACAATTCACAACAATAGGTCAAGTCTTGTTAGACACACACAAGGGAAGAGAGAGTCATACTTAACAACATAATAATATTTAACAACTGTAAACTCTGTACATGGTTTAATCTTACAAAGTCATAAACACACAGAAAAACAAACAACACACAAGCCGGTGTAAACCGGTAGGCAACAGACTGCAAGAAAACCATACCTTGGTCCTTGCCTCGATTCTTTTCCACCTTGAGAGAATCCTAAACACATTAGTAACGTCGGTTAATTAACGCACTAATCCATTGTTAACTTGTTACTTCACATATCTAGGGGAGTGGGAGTGGCAGACGGGTGAGAACGATGCACCAGGGGAAGTACCAGATGAACACGCCTAACATGTCTTAATTAACCTCAGAGCATCTAACTATAACCATTTTAGATAACATTCCCATCTAAAACAACATTTTTGGTCAATAATGTGGGCCCGTTCCGAACTTGTGTTCGAATCTCCAAGTTCGGACGCAAGCGACTTTAGACAGAAAACAGGACACACGTCCGAACTTATGCCGGACTTCGGAAGTTCAGACGTGAGCCGAGAAAAATACTATACAGAAAATCCGTGCGTTCCGAACATGTGTCCGGACTTCCCAAGTTCGGACACCAGTTCGAGGAAATCCTAAGGATGAGTGGGTACGTCCGAACTAGTGTCCGGACTTCCCAAGTTCGGACACTGTTCGCGAGTGAGAATTCTTCTACCCAACAGAGCTGTCCGAACTTCCATGTCCGGACGGAAGTTCGGACAAGGCCAAAATCTCAATTCCTAAGTCTTTAAACACTAGCCAAATTTCACCAAGGCCTCCAACACTTATCGTATTTATTCCCTAGGTTCCGAAGTGATGGTTTCATGCAGATTCAAGCAGTATACCAAGACATATCTTCCACACAAGATCATTACTTAAACATCATTTTTTTCAAACTAAAGCTCCTTGTCATCCTTGAAATCCCTTTTTCTAAGCTTACATTTCTTCCTATTTTACAAAGTTTACCTAAGCCCTTACCAAGAACTCCAAAATGACTTTGGTACATACTAAAACCTCAAGAGTAATGCCTAAGTCCTTATTACACTTAGAAAACTTCTAGTTCATCAAATTCCTTTAAAACATTGAACTCCTTATGCGTTCCTAAATTCCGACATAGGTTCTTGGTGGAGAAATATGTGACTACTTATACCACTTAGGCAGTTGTACTAATCGTTTTGCGGCGATAGTGGATTCGTGGGGTTGTCGTACTCTTGGGACCTCGCTTGTGGATAACTGATAGGGATGTTATTAAATTTCCTGAGACTTCTTAGTAAATAGATTTTATCATTTTTGAGGAGAAGAAATAATCGAAAAACCTAACCTGAAACAAAAAACAAATAATAAAAACAATATTTTTGCTTTTAAGAAAGCATCCCGGGTCAGTTCTGCTCACCTATTTTATCAAGTATATTAATATAAACTTCACCAGAAGTAAATAAACTCAGAAGAAACTATAAATAATTCGTTGACGACTAAATCTAACGAACCCTAACCAGTGCTAGAACTAGCAGCGACTAATGCTCTAATCCGGACACAACCAATCGCATAAAGAACAGCTCTATTTGAGACTAGATTAACCTATAGGCCGGATCAGGCTTCTAGCTGTTAATCAGGTTATTCCCACGTCTGTATCTATCTCAGCTCTCGCGTGTTGATTAGAAAACTACAAATATGCTTTAATAATTGATCAGAGAATTAAAGCAGATGGAAAGAACTGGAATTAAAACTACTACTTTAGATAAAATCATAGTGGAAAGCTTAACATAACATAATTATACAAAATAGGCTCGCATTCCAAACCTGGGAGGGCTTAAGTTTATTAATTAAACATAACTATATATATATAAACAACATTAACAAAATAATCGAGAAAGGGTATAGAGAAAACTCCAGCTAGCAAGTTGACTCTGAATCCTAGTCCGCCTCTGTATCCACGTCGTCCGTAATAATAATACTAATTATTGGCAGTGATGTGGTTGGTGTAAATGGAGGGGGAAGGATCAAAAGGGGAAGGAGTGGAGAAAAACGGGCGAGAAGGAGAAGAGAAATGGATGTGGTCGATGGATAGTGTGGGCGTATGTGGTGAGTGTACGTGGTAAGCGTATGTGAACTGATGGGCTTTGGATTTTTAGAAGGGATGATTAATACTGAAGGAGGGCGTGGGTTTTTATAGGCTGAGGAAATAAGAAGCAGACAATCAAGCAGTGAGGGCGGTGCAGTTGGTGAGTCGATATGGCGTTGGAATTGATGAGCAGATCCGCAAGATTTGCAAAGAGCAGCAATTGATTGCAGGCGGCGTCATGCGTGAGTGAATTAAGGTAGGCGCCGCCTGCAATTAATGAAGTAGCAGTTCGAGTGCGGCGCCGCGAAGGACGAACGAAGAAAACGCCGCAAAGAACGAAGAAGAAAACTAGTTGCGGTCGATTTTATGCACGTCCGCGTGCTGTCCGCGTGTGCGTCCGCCCGGATTCTCCGCGGACGTCTCACGTCTGTCCACCCGGCCACTGATCCCGTCCGCATGTCCGTCCGCGCCATATTCATGCGGACGTGTGTGTGTCTGCGCTGTCTTCTTGTCCGCTTCTATGTCCGCTTCGATTCCAGGCGGACGTGCCTTGTCCGCCTCCTGTGTCCGCGCAATAGTCAGGCGGTCGTCTCATGCGATATTATATATATATATATATACGAGTATACTCCAATCTTCAATCAGCTCCCGATTCTTCGTTATAAGTCCGTTTTACTCGCCGTTTGTTGCGTTAGAAAGCTCATGAGATTATCTATTCATTTACATGGCTTTTCCCTACATTTAACACATAAAATATATCAATTCATATCAAAACATAAATCTAGGAAAAATGTAAGATAAGTGAGAAATACAACACAAATTGCTATGAAAATAGGAAGAATTAAAGTCCTAAAAGTAGATGTATTTCTCGCTTATCAGTTCTCCTAGCATTTTGTTACACCATAGCACATTGTTTTCACCATTAAACACACAAGAACACTAAGAATCACCAAGAACACTCTCATACACAAAACTTCCCTCAAATCTCACTACATTACAATATAATGCATAACTTAAATTGCATGGCACTTAGGCCCTTAAAATGCATGGATCTTAGGCCCTTAAAGTGCATAATTCTTAAACACTGAATTTCCACAATATATTTGCCTTTGACCTGCAAATACACTCAACAATACATATGCCTTTTACTAGTCTCTTGAGAACACTTTACTAAGTCATTCACCATTTGCTCTTTAGGTAGTTTTAACAAGCATTATAAGCTTATTTCTCCTAAGGCATTAAACAACATTAAGTTAGTAGATTTACCTCTTTTCCAAACAACTTCTTTCTTGTTTCCTTATAAAAACCGGTAAGGTATTTGATTCCTTGTCAAGTTCTAAACAATATACAAACATTATAATGAGTATTCAAGCTATAAGCTTCATCTCATTGTAAACCCTAATTTTACATTGTTTCAAAAACATTAATGTATTTGTTTTACCTTGATCTTTGAAGAGAGTTTGAATATTTATCAAGAGAGGACTCCACCTAGTCCATGAAGAGTTGGAATGAAGCTAGAACAAAGTCACACAAAGAGCTCCATTAATGGGTATTTTCGGTCACACAAAACATGGAGGAAATGTAGTTTTTTATTTGAGATTCCCTTACCTAAAGCAAAGGAGAGTAATAATATGTAAAAATACAAGCTCAAGCTCCTTCAATGGTGGAACTCCTTGGCACCAAATGGGGCTCTTGAAGTTTTAGAAGATAGAATGAAGAGCTTGATGAGAGGAAGAGATTGGTGGTGTTTTGTTTTTGATTTGGACAAGTGAGCTAGATTTTACAAGAGATCAAAGATGTAATGGTGGTGTGTACTATTGCAAACCGTGAGAGAATGAAGAAGAGAGGTTGAAGAAGGTGTTTGGAACCGTGGGAAATGAAGGAGGAAATGAGAGAATGAGATGAATTTGCTTTTAAGAAGATTTTGTTCTTATAAAGTAAAAAGTAGTTTAATTAGTTTCCTTTATTTACTTATCATATCAACTAAAGAGTGGTGAGTCACCACACTTAGAAAACCGGCCCCCAATAATATAATGAGGGTATTTTAGGCTTTGTTTGTCAATTTAATTACTTAATACAACATATGTTACAAAATAGCTTATAAATCACTATTCATAAAACAAGGCACTTAGAAGTGAAATTTTGATTTCCCATTGATATAGACCTCCAAATGTGATACTATATAGTACACATATTAAAGAGTAATGATGGTCATTTAGCCATTCAAAACTCATTTACAAGACAATTTTTCGAAAATGTGCTTTAAGACTCCTTAAAGCACATTTTGTGTTTTAACTTGTTTTCAAACTTGGTTTTCTTTGGTAATTGGTTTAATATGTTCATTAGTATATAAATGAGGTCTTGGTAAGTTCATTAGGTCTTAACCAAGCTTATCCCAAGCTTAGAGCACGTTTTGGCTCTTATAGACTTTAAAGCACATTTTGTGTTTTCTTTTGTTTAAATTTGTTTACTAATGTTTCTAAGACTCTTTTTAGTCTTTATATACCATATTTAGGTGTTTAAACAATATACTAAGGTTTGGGGTATTTCAGTATTTAGATGTTTATTAACCATCTTAGATCATTAATATATCATTTAATTATGTTTTTAAGGTTAGGGGTATTTCAATCTACCCCCCTTAAAAAGGCTTCATCCCGAAGTCCTTATTCATAATCAGTTCACCTAAGGAATCCAGTTCCACTAAGTAATCACAGACAGATCATCACTAGGGAGTACATCCCACTACGTTCAGACCTAGTCTATATGTATCACATTTGATACAGCAATAATCTCATTCCATATAGTTAGTAATCAGGACACATTCATTCATAAACAACGCTAAACAAGGTGCAAAACTCATTCATACACAGCACTAGACAAGGTGCACAACTCAATAATACACAGCACTAGACAAGGTGCAAAGCTTAATCATAAACAACACTAGACAAGGTGCAAAACTCAATCATACACAACACTAGACAAGGTGCAAAGCTCAATCATACACAGCATTAGACAAGGTGCAAAACTAAATAAAGTACTCAAAGGTGTTTGCAAGGGATACTCCATGCATCCCTATCTACATGTTAGTATCTCGCGAGGATACTCACACATCACTCCACATGTATGTGTGTACATATATTTAACGATGGCAAATCAGGGGGAAGCAGTCATAAAGACCAGGACTTGACAATCCCCAACCCCATGCCAACTAACGTCTACTACCCGTGGACACACCGGTTTAATAACAAAGGGCACTGCGGTCCACGGCTCCTCGGATAGTATCACCTAATTTCCTTAATCACCCGCAGACACACCGGTCTAATGATAAAGGGCTCTGCGGTCCACGACTCTTTGGGTGATGTCACTCGCAGACACACCGGTCTAATAACGAAGGACTCCACGGTCCACGGCTCTTCGAGTGACGTCCTAAATTCCAATTTCTATTCATATCTGTGTCCACTCGTAGGAAGTTTCGAGAGTCATCCAACCCCGACGTGGTCAGCGTCAGTGTTGAACTATCTGTCACCTCAATTTGTGTTCGGTTTCGCTTGATCGGACCAGGATCAAGTTCAACTTCCCACGTCAATTTCAATCAATAAATTGTTTATTCATTTCTAATCTTGTTTCCGCTTGACATTTCCCACCTTGTGTTCTATAGATACACAAGTCAACTAGTGTAATTAATCTAGTCATTGGCATATAGGATCATGTATCCTAACCACGTACCAAATTTTCTCGACTTATAATTATTTATACAACTCCTAGAGGTTTTAACTCCACTAGGTTACACATCGGTCTCATGCCGATTCACTCATCGCATTTCAATAATCGGTTTCATACTGAGTCACAAATCATATAGTTTGGAGCTTTCTACTCCTTCTATTTGAAATCTCCCATCGGAGCTACCAGATAGACCTACTTGAACTCTCAACCGGAGCTAACAAGCTTGGCGTTTATGTGTTTTGTAACACCCCTAAAACCGGCCTAAGAGTTAAGGGTGCTACACGCCGCGTATTACTACCTAATAACGCAAGGCTCTAAAACACTCAAACGCAATAAAGGCCCAAAACAAAGTTTCCATAAACATTGTAAACCCAAGTATTCAAATACAGCGAAAGCAAATACCAAAATCCCAAATACGTAGCTGAGTCAGAAACAGAAGTCAAAAAGTGTAAGGCCCGAAGGCTAAAACATCTCAAATATCAAACTGAATGAACAATAAAAGCTAAACACTACGATTATGATCTGGAGATCCTCTACCATCCTGGTAGAGCGAACGTCGTGGCTGATGCGCTCAGTAGGAGGGGTCCGTCTGGGACCGTCTGTGCTTTGTCTGGTGTGCAGAGGTCTGCTCTGGAGTTGCAGCGCATGGGTATCTGGGTCGTCCGACCAGAGAGATCTGGGATGTTAGCAGCATTACAGATTCAGCCTACCTTGATCGACAGGATCAAGGCCAGTCAGGAGCTTGATGTCAGTTTGGGTAAGATCAGAGATGAGATAGTTGCGGGTCAGGAGTCTGAGTTCAGGGTTTCAGAGGATGGCTGTCTGAGGTTCCGAGACCGTGTCTGTGTGCCTGCAGATGACACTTTGAGACGTGAGATCATGCAGGAGGCTCATGGAGCTCCTTACTCGGTGCACCCAGGAGGTGTGAAGATGTACCGGGACCTACGTGAGACATTCTGGTGGAGCAACATGAAGAGGGATATTTCTGACTTTGTATCCAGATGTCGGACCTGTTAGCAGGTTAAAGCCGAGCATCAGAGACCAGCTGGTTTGCTTCAGCCTCTTCCCGTTCCGGAGTGGAAGTGGGAGAGCGTCGGTATGGACTTTGTTATGGGACTGCCTAAGACTCCGAGGGGTTTTGATGCAGTTTGGGTCATTGTGGACCGGCTCACGAGAGCGCTCACTTCCTACCTGTCAGGAAGACCTTCAGTTTGCACCGTTTGGCTCAGCTGTACGTGGATGAGATTGTGCGTCTACATGGGGTTCCCGCTTCTATTGTGTCTGACAGAGATCCGAGGTTTGTGTCCAGATTCTGGCAGAGTTTGCATCAGGCTATGGGGACGAAGTTGTCTTTCAGTTCAGCTTACCATCCTCAGTCAGACGGTCAGACAGAGAGGACGAATCAGGTCCTTGAGGACATGCTCAGAGCATGTGTGTTGGATTTTGGGGGCAGTTGGGATCAGCACGTTGCACTGATTGAGTTCGCCTATAATAACAGCTTTCAGACCAGTATCGGGATGGCTCCGTTTGAGGCCTTGTATGGCAGGAGGTGCAGATCACCCATCTGTTGGGATGATCTGAAGGAGAGAGCTGTGATTGGTCCAAACTTGGTTCAGGATGCTGTGGGCAAGATCTAGTCTATCAGGGAGCGTCTGCTTGTGGCTCAGAGTCGTCAAAAGAGTTACGCCGATCAGAGGAGACGACCTCTAGAGTTTGAGGTGGGCGACCATGTGTATCTGAAGGTTTCTCCGGTTCGTGGAGTTGTCCGGTAATGATTGACGTTTAATGTCCATACCGGCACTGGGGTTAGGCTTGTAGGCACTAATTACTGTTATTCTCATTTACTCCCCTTTTCATACTCTACTAAATGGTGTATTATTTTCAGGTTTAATGGTCAAACCGGCTAGGTCTTACCGAGGTTTTATCGACCTCCAACCCAAGGGTTTCATAACCCTGCCTTTAAGAAGGCCATGTCCTGCTTCATTGCATTACGAACTCACATAAAGTTTAGTGTTTATTGGTAACCGCCTGGACCACTCGGTCCTTTAGGGTTAGTTTACCGTCGCTGCACTTGCTGTAGCAAGTGCGCAAGGCAGGTTGAAATTTAGTACTTTGGTTAATGTGGCACTTGCCGTGGCAAGTGCGCCATGCAGACTGAGCCACCGGTACGGTGTGTCAGTGCAGTGCTATTCCCTAATCGGGTTCCGGTTCCGGTTCCTGTCAAAGAAGTTCTTATTCAAATTAATACAATCTCATTCCCGCACTCGTTCCCACCAGTTTACCATGGTAGTAAGGTCTTACTTTCCTCACGAGGAGTTGCATGATAGCAACTTAGCGAGTTCTCGTTTCTACAGCTCTCATAATCTCTCCTCATGCACGTCAGGCCATCTTGAACCTTCAGTATTGCATGGGTTAGAGTTACTTGCTTCAGGTGAGACTTCAAAAAGGTCATCCATTCTGTCCGTTGCATATCTCATAAACTAATTGTTACTCGTCGTTTCCACTTCATTTCCCCCAAGCGCACAAATCAGTGCTTTCCTGGATGTAAGACAGGGTTGCCTTGCTTATAGCAAGCTAGCCCCATTAGTCCTACAGGAATGATCTCCTCAACCTCGGTTTAATATTCAGCTCATACTCGTACGGTAGACATTACGCCATTACCAGGACCCCCGGTCCTAAACATTACATCTAAACACAAAGTCTTATTTTCTACATCTAATATAATTCTCATAGCATCCACATCGGGTCTTCCCGATCAGGAGAGTTATCTCCATGGTGCTTCGCATTTCATTGCCTCACTAGATAGTACTCGAGGTACGGGCTGCGGCGGGTGGGGTACCATTGCAAATTTCCCAGGATGCTCTCCCATCAAGTCCGAGAGGTTCATATCGTCTTCGCGTTACTTGGGGTTGCTGGACCTTCACCACCTTCCGCTGCGCCCCGTTCTTCCTTAGTACTATTACCCAGACCTCTCCCTGACATATGTCAAGAGGACGGGTTAGACCTTTACTCGGTCTAATACCGTAGTCTTGGTCGTCTAATATTGAAGTGCCTCCACGGCTATGGTGTGCAAGCTTTAAGCATTGCATCAACCCCGTGAGGTCACGTATCCTTACAACGTTTCCCGTATTCCCAAAACCTATGCTCACTGTATAAATCCTACTATCTCTTGTCATCAGAGCGGTACTCCGCTCTGATACCACTTTTGTAACACCCCTACTCTAATCGGCTCCTAATCGTCTTACTTAGCATTGTAATTGCAGCGGTAATCTAAACGATTGAACTACTGGTGTCACCGTTCTCACTCGCCCATACGAGTAATAACGTGCTTACTGATATATATAAATACGAAATAATTTCCCACAGTGACAACAAGAGATAGATCTAACCTTCCCAAACCAATATAAAATACATTCACAGTGAGCATTCTAAGTATCCCAATCCTATACACGTTTCTAAGTTCGTATCAAAATGCAACAGTGCATATTTAAATAACTGTAACAAACTACCCAGCGCGTCCCTCTCTTTGTCGACACGGGAAGCTGCATACCTGCAAAATGTTTGTTTGTGGTATGGAATCATCCCCTGCTGAGTATGTTACTACATGACTGTCACGCCCCCTCGGACCCTCAGTTAATTGGTCGAGAGCATGCAATTCATTTTCATGCAAGTAGTTTAATATAGAAACTGTAAAGCAACAACATATATTGCAGTGAACTCAAATAGCAAACAAGCCCCCGGCTTCACACATCGCATCGTAGTAAACCACTGAAAGCGTTAAAACGCTTATATGAGTACAGAGACTCCATTCCAACAAACACTTGATAGTTCACAATTGAGTACGACGACTCACTCGACCAAACAATCCACAATAATCCACACACGAGCACAACGACTCGACTCAACCAGTTCACAATACAGACAAAAGTACAATGACTCAATCAACCAATTCACAACACACAATATGAGCACAATGACTCGTTTCAACAATTCCACCAACATACAACACATAACCACAAGGCATAACCACTGAGCAACAAGGCGAAACAACGAGGATTATAAACAAGTATAATTTCCCGTCTTTGGCATACAAGCCCAAATAATGTTCGCCTAATGTACGAGCTAATATAGTCGTTCGTAATTGTTCAGTCATGCCTAATGACAACGTCTAGTTAGAACGATGCGTCTCTAAGTTACCCATCTCGTATGGCGGGTCACCCACGGCAGTAGCCACTCCAGCGGTAGAGTCTCCGACCGACAAACCATCTGTAGTCTGTTGGAATTTATCCAGATACTTACGGATGCCCACACGGCATCCTAGTATCGTTAGTTGTTCACAATACACAGTAAGAGCCACAACCTCTTGACTAACTTATCTATACCATCGCATCGTCTTACCATTTTTCTAAACACAGCAGACTAAGGTCGTTAGTCCAATCCTGAGTATGTCGACTCGGGATCTAGTGTTAGATACGAGAGCGGCGTTAGAAAGGCCAATGCTCCGTATTAAAGTCTCGGATAATATATATATATATATATATCTTATTATCCTAATGCTACAACGTTTTACTTACGTTCCTTATATTACACATATAAGATAGCATCATTGCCGCTAGTTCGTTTTATAATATGTTCATATATACGAACAGTACTGTTATCGTTCAACAGTAATAATAATAAAGCAGCATTAATACACAACTCAAGCATATTATATCACACAAGCAGACATTCAATATTAACACAGATTTTCACACAATGTCTGAACTGAGGGAATCCTCAGAGATAATCAGCCACATAAATAACATACCGTGCACCGGGATTATAAGACCGTGGAGTATGAATCAGCTAAAATCTCTGGCGATCCTCGAGATGCCTCTACCAATCTATTAATATGCATCACACTATGCATCAGCATCTCATACCGACAATACACTACGGCACCCCGTACCGTTCTAATCCCTCCCGGGTTATTCCCCGTCATTAACTAACGACGTTTGTCAGGTTTTCGGTTTAACTCGGGATTTGGAAAAACGTTATATTACATGCGTAGTCTCGTCTCGTATAATATATATATATATAAGGTTAAACTTTGTTATCGCATGTAATTCAATATACTCTTGTATATTATATAGTTTGTTTCTATATTGCATGTATAATTCTCCATCATATATTGTACATTTTTACCTTAGTATTTATTTTCCTAAGGTTTGTTTTTCCAAGTTTAATGTAGTATAATTCATATGTAAAAATACTTTGAAATATATAAATCCTTATTATTCCATGTATACTCTTAACATTAGAATTTCCATATCTAATGTTGTAATTCTTTTCTTTATCTTACATCATTTTTAATTATGGTAATATTGGTTATGAAACCATATTCTATTTTTCCACACCATTAATATATTTATTGTATACGTGTATTATGTACCATTATATGGTATTGTAAGTCTTTGATATATTTCATTCTCTTTAATGAATATTTCTTGCATTATAAATGTATTAACCTTTATAACATTGAAAACACATATAAAATTTTTATCCAAAAATCCAATTATTTCTGAACAGCACCTTGTACTCTATTTTTACAAAACCTATACCACCACATATTTATATAATGTTATATTAAAGTTATATAACAAATATTATGACATTTATGTCATTAAAACAATTATAACCTATAGTTATAAATTGTTATAAAATACCAAACAGCCCATAGCATTCTCGGTTTTATTATAATTCCACCATACTCCCATAATTTACAAATCAACTCCAAATTATATTCCATTGTCACACTTATAATATATACCTTATATTATAATCCTTAAACCTTAATATAATTATAACCTATGGTTATAAAGTGTTATATTTGCCGAACAGACCCTAGGCCTGTTTCAAATTAATTTCCAACCCTCAAACTTTCCATATTCACTAAATAACCCCATTTTGTAACATATAGTTTCTAATGTCATTAAAACTATATATTATACATATATCGTAATAAAACCTTATATATAACTCCAAAAATTACCAAACTATACCAAAAGGTTATAAATATCATTCCTAACCTTATACTTTCCATATTTACGGTTTCTACCACAAATGTTACCCATATGTAACAATGATATAAAATATCATATATTATACTTATATAATCCATATTAACTCCAAATTTAACCAAATAAATTCCTAAAAATTCCTAATGACCCATAGGTGTATAAAATACGATTTTATACCCAAAACTTTCGGTAATCACCCATATACCCTTATGTTATGTAATTTTTACATTTTAATACATAACTTAGTATAATTTGATAATTAAATTAATAAATCATCAAATCTGGTCAAAGTCTTTTGCTTGGTCAATGTTTGACTTCCAAACATCATTTTGACCCCACTTTCTCGGTAATTACATAGATTACCCCAAACTTTCCAATATTTGCAATTTTACCCCAAAACTTTATAAAATCTTATAATTTATTTAAATACATTTTAAATCCCAATTTTCGGCTATATTCACCTACAACCCTCTAATGTTTAATTATTTACGGCTTTGACCCCTTACTTAATAGTAAGTGCATAAAATAAATTATTTAAGCTTTTAAACTTAAATAAAATGGCCTAATGACATGGCCTTATTAAAACTTTGTTTTATAACATATAATTACACATAAATAGCTCAAAATATAATATAAGCTCTCGGCCTTACTATAGTTTATTTATTTTTCCACATAATGTCATAATATGACCATTATGTTAATTAAATCACTTAAATGACTAGCTTAATTTATCTTAGTCATTTTTTTCCATACTTAGGTTAAAATCACCCATATTAACAACTCCACTCTCGGCACATATAATATATATGCTTAAAAATCATAAAATCATAAGTTTAAGGTGTTTATACCTTGTTTTATCCTTAGTAACAACTCGGCAGCTTGGAGGAAAATTCACCACATCATTTAGACATGTTTAATACACCAAAACAAGATATGGTTATACTCCAAGCATGAGCTTAACCATAATGAACAATTAATGTAAGATTTAAGGCAAAAATCACCTTAAAAATGCTAGGTAGTCTCCAAAGGGTTTCGGCCTGAATTAAACACACCACATGGTGTTAAATTCACCATACAAACATAGGGAATAGTTAGACAACAACAAGCTGCTATGGTAATAGGTTTACCTTGGCAAAATGCCTTAAAGAATGATATTTCCTTTGATTTTCGGCCACCCTTGCTCCAAATGGTTAACCAACTGAATAAACATGTAAATATGAAGATTATGAGTGAATAAACTCATAGAAATCAGAAGAAGAAAACCGGATGGAGAATAGAAATGCTTAAGGTATGTTTTTACCTTATAATGTAAATTTTGGAAACCTTGGTCCCAAAACTTGCTTCAGCCGAGAATGGACATTGTTCAAGGTTTAAAACACTGAGAATAAGCCATGGAAAGTGATAGATCATGAGCTCCAAGTGTAGGTAATGAAGAGATGAAGAAAAAGAGCTAAAATAAGCCTTAAATCATTAGCTTAGGTGCAAATGGGATTGCTTTGCCTTGAACACTCAAGAACACAGCTTGAGAGGGTTTGGAATTGATAATGGCTCGGCTGGAATGGGACAAGAGGAAAGAGAAAGAAAGAAAATGAGTTTTAATGAATGAAAAGTAAGAAATGGAATAGTAAATGGTGATTCACCAAATTGGCTAGATATTTGTATTAAAGCTTGATGTTCTGTACTCCTTGCTCCATGATGCCGACCTCATATGGTTATAGATAAGTCATTCATTGACCATTGACTATACTTAGTCAATTTTGCTTAAAAATGCACTATTTGGATTACTATTCACAAATGAGTGCCATATTTCTGATTTTTTTTTGAAATCTTGGATTTAGACCTTATAATGTGGTACATTATAGTACATTAGTATAACAAGGTCTAATCCAATGCCTAACACCACTCAAAACCCACTCAGAAAGTCAATTTTCTCAAAAACGTGCTTTAAGGAATTTTAAAGCACATTTGTGTTAGAACATGTTTTAGAGCTTGGTTTCCTTTGAGAATGGTTTTATAATGTTCATTACTTCATTATAATACTTAGGAATCCACTTTGGATCCTATTTGAGGTCATACAATCTCTATGGTGTCTTAAAGCACATTTTTGGCTTTACCGATCTTAAGGCATGTTTTGCCTTGTTGAGATCTTTAGATTGTTCCTCAATGGTATTTAGATGTTTATTAACCATCTTATATCATTAATAGATCATTTAATTATGTTGTTAAGTTTAGGGGTATTTCAATACTGTAACATCCCAATATCCCACTGTTGTGATATTGTCCGCTCTGGCACGCAGGCCGCACAATTTTGTTCCTGGGGTTTCCTAGCCCGAAAAGGCCTCACAACAAGGAGAGGTATCCCCACCCATATAAGGAGTGGTTCGTTCCCCCCTCCAATCGATGTGGGAGGTAAACCTCAAGGGTATTACACTCCACCCCCCTTGGGAGCCCAGCGCCCTCGCGGGCCCACTAGCACACTGACCTGGGTCTGGCTCTGATACCTACTGTAACATCCCAGTATCCCACTGTTGTGATATTGTCCGCTCTGGCACGCAGGCCGCACGGTTTTGTTCTTGGGGTTTCCTAGCCGCAAAAGGCCTCACAACAAGGAAAGGTATCCCCACCCATATAAGGAGTGGTTTGTTCCCCCCTCCAATCGTTGTGGGAGTTAAACCTCAAGGGTATTACACTCCACCCCCTTTGGGATCCCAGCGCCCTCGCGGGCCCACCGGCACACTGACCTGGGTCTGGCTCTGATACCAACTGTAACATCCCAGTATCCCACTGTTGTGATATTGTCCGCTCTGGCACGCAGGCCGCACGGTTTTGTTCCTGGGGTTTCCTAGCCCCAAAAGGCCTCACAACAAGGAGAGGTATCCCCACCCATATAAGGAGTGGTTCGTTCCCCCCTCCAATCGATGAGGGAGGTAAACCTCAAGGGTATTACACATTTGGTGTTTTAACCAAGTAATCATTTAAACTCCTGTGTTTACTCCATAATATCTTGACTTAGACACTTTCCAAGGATTATCCCTTGGTGTTGCTACGGTACGTCATTTCATCTGGCTAATATTCATGGTTACATTTGGTAAGCCATACCGCCTTGCGGTACCATATCCCGAACTGTCCCGTTTAGGGTTACAATGTCTCCCATTCTTAGGGGTATAATGTCTCCCGTATTGGGTAGACCATTGATGCTTTCATCTTATTTTTCCTGGCTGGTTTGATATCTCCTTTAGTGATGGATGATATTTCCCTTATCCTTGGTGATTCTTCTGGGACTTCTATCCCGTTCATTGAACATTAACGTGTCCAAGTTTGGCATTTGCCTTACTGTTTAGCTTGGGTATTCATTCCAGCTATTAGGTTGCCCTTCGTGGTCCTTGAGACATGTGTGATATCATTACTTACTAATCCGTGCTTCTTTCCCTCCTTAACTCCTAATCATTTCCTTGGATCAGGTTCTCTGATCCCTTTAAACTTGCTAGCTCAATTGAATTCTTTCTCTCGGTCACTCGTGGTATCCAACTGTTCTGGTTTGCACTTACTTCGCTGACCGTAGATGGAGTTGACTACTTCTAATGTTCCGTACACCACTTGTATACATATGTGGGGTACCTTATTGATACATTTCTACTTACCAGAGTAACCTATGAGGAGGTCTGTCCAGCCCACAAGCTCCTCTGGAGCGCGGTCGTCCCACAACTCAATTTTGTACACTCGTAGTGTTCATCACACGCCTAGGTGAAGTATTTTATTGTCAACTCCTCTTGTAACGTCCTATGATGACTTGCTGCTGTTCTTTTGGGTTTGGTTTTAAAATTTTGGGGTTTTTGAAAAATTATGAGTTTTGAAAGAAAATTTGAGTTTGAAAGAAAAAAATTTCATGGCATTTCCATGCCGGGTGATTTTGACCAAGTCTAGCTTCTCGCTGACTGGTATTTTCCTTATAACAATGGTTAGGCCGTTAGGCCTTCCCAAGGTCTCGTTTTTTAAGTTATTAGGACTTGTGGTCCTATATTTGCTTTCATCGCCATCGTTGTACTTTAATAAGTACTTCTTGGATGTTACATGCTCTCCAAACAACCCCGTTACTTCTGCACTTGCCATGGCAAGTGCGCCATGCAGGTTGGTTTTCGGGTTAACATCTACCGGTTACGGTATTGTTCTCATCCATATTCGGTAGCCTTGTTGGCTCTTCCTTTGATTCTTTAGTCTCGACAATCAATCTCCTGAGTTGTTTCTCATTTGTCTTGACATAATAGTCATTAGTTCGGGTGCTTCCCCTTATTGCTCACTCTCACACATTTACCGTGGTTACCGAGACTTAACTTGTTTAGGCACTACTTTTGTAGTCCTATTATAGTGTGTTCCGTAAATGTTTTTGTAGCTGTCTAAGCTATGCTGGCCAGGTATTGTAACCTCTTTGGCGTTGTAGTTTTGGAGTTAACCACTCCTAACTATTTCCTTAGTCGATTAGTATACCATTGGTGGTATTATCAAACAATTGCATTCCCGTAGACTTATGTCTCAGGTTTCGTTTCTTCTCCTTTTTTCGCTTCGTTGCACGGTCGGTGCTTCTCTTCTTGCTACTGCTTGGCCAGCCAGGTTCTCGTGACTGCAAAGCATGTCGCCCCATGCTGCCGGAAATTTTGGTCTTCAATGGATAGAATTTCTCAATCTCCCACCATTAAATGCGGTTATTGTCGTTCAAACGGAACCATCTCCGGGATTCCAGTTGTTGGAATCTACCGTATGACAGGTTCTCAGTTTTATAGGAATATTTCACAACTGCCAGACCGGGTTTCCCCGAGTAAGAGAGGACTTTCCATCTCTCTGGCGCTCTTTCCCGAGCTTTATAACGGGGGATGTGGAGGGCGGGTTTGGATATTGTAGGTATCCAGATCACACTGGAAGTTCCTATCTAGCGTATCTCTTACACTATCACTCAACCCTTAGCACTAAATCTCTAATTCCTAACTTGGTATTTCCTAAGCTTGGTATTTCCAGTCATCAGAGCGAAGTATCGCTCTGATACCACTTTTTGAAACACCCCTACCACTAATCCCGTCATTACAGACTAATCACCTCATTCATCGTTAACCTCGTAGTGGAAATTCAAATACAACGGGGGGTGAAACAATGTCGTTAGCCACCCACGTGACTAACAAGGCTTAACAATAATAGTACCGGTCTGATGGACAGTGAGAAAGGAAGAAATGGTGCCAAGTCAAAACAAGACACGGAGAGCATCCGGCCGGCCTAGCCGGATGAGAATAAAGTTGCATAGAGCATCCGGCCGCTTCAGCCGGATGGAAGTAGAAGCACATAGGGCATCCGGCCGTCTCTAGCCGGATGAAAATAGGACTTAGACAAGGCAAAATACTGTACGACCGACCGCCTGTGGTCAGCCAAAGATACTAAGAGAGGGTAAAACTATACTTATACATGTAAAATACAGGCTGGCACCATGGAACCAAGGCCCAAAATACTATAAATAGGGATGTACCCCCATGAAATAAAACACGTTACATTTGGCAATCAAACTTACACTCGATTCCAACTAAGGCTCTCTCTCTCTCTCTCTACTCTTATGAAATTCTGTAATCGAGACCAGGTAACGTAGAATAGAGGATCAGATCGGATTGTATTAGGATAGCATATACTGTTTCATTTGGCGCCGTCTGTGGGAAACGAACGGCAAGAAGCAACCACGAGACCACCTAGAGACAGGGAAGTAATCTGTAACGATTCGTAGTGGAAATCCTGAAACAACTAATGACATTTTTTGCAGGATCTGAATACGAGAAATGGCTCCAAGATCAAAGAAAACACCGAAGAACGCTACCGAGGATAACAATCGTTCTGAAGAAGAAATGAATTCGGAGATGCCAGAGGCCATCTCCAAAAAAGATCTCGAAGACAGGCTAAAGGGACTAGTCAGATCCATTGACGAAAAAATTGTAGAGGGAAACGAAACTCTACAACAGGAACTAATGCAAAGAGACGAGGAGTATCAGAGAAAATGGGATGAAATGACTGAGGCCATAGAGCAGCTGAGAAATAAGGATTCCAGAGGCAGCAACGGCGAGGAAAGTAAGGATAGGAAGCGTAATTCGATCATCAGTGAAGAAGAATAAATGGAAGAAGATGACCAGATAGACATGAGCTTGTACCCCTTCTCAGAACGGATTAGAAAAGCAAAACTCCCGCCACATTTCGTTGCTCCGGCTGTTGAGAAATATGATGGGACTGGAGACCCCGCCCAACATATTAAGAAGTTCATGTTTGCCATGAACACTCAGGGGATCAACTCCCTTGCTCTCTGCAATTTATTCCCCGGAACGCTTTCGAAGAGAGCATTGGGATAGATCTCCATGAGACCGCCACAGTCCATCACGAGCTTCAAACAGCTGACCGAAGAATTCCAGCAATACTTCGCTGCGAGTAAGAGGGTGAAAAAAGAAACAATAGAATTGATGGACGTTAAGCAGCGAAAAGAAAACCTGAAGGAGTACAGCGAGCGCTTCCATAAGAAGGTCGCAGAGATCGACGATATCGATGAGAAGATCATGATTAAGGCCTTTGGAAATGGCTTGGCCCAACCTCGACTTGCTGGAAAGATTGCGACGAAAGCGCCAAAAACTCATGGGGAATTAGTTGAAATGATCCATGATTTTTTGAAATCTGAGATAGCAGAGAACAAGGCTAAGGAGCTAGTAGATAGCTTCAAAAATACAACAGCATCAGAAAAAAAGGAAGGACAAGGTGGAGGTGCCGGAAGAGGAGGATCAAGATACAAGCCGTATTATTACAAATCAACTGTCGGATCCTCCTCTCAGGGGCCGCAACATCAGGGAGCAAGGACTGTTGTCTACATCGACCCAGGAAAGTACGCTGCTGCAGTAAGGGATGAATACCTCCCTCAGCCAAGGAAGCCGCCACAGGGAGAAATTCCAGTTGCATTCTGTGAATACCATGGGAACCGCAGCCATCGAACCGTAAACTGTGCCACTCTGGCCAAAGAGCTTCGAGTCATTGAAGAGAATAAGAAGAAGGGAAAGCAACAAGCCGGAGCGCAAAGACAGTATGGCGGTCAGCAGGGCAGCGCCCAGAATGTGTCACAGGGACGGCAGGAGGAAGAAGTCCATCCCAGGCTAAACCCTGGCAAATCGGTGGGTATGATAACAGGTCTGTAAGGAAAGTAAGGTTTCTTCTCTTTCCATTCGGACAAAAGGGCCTCCTAGGGAGAAAGGCTGGTTATAGGTTGTTTTTCCAAAAAATCAAGCATATAGGATTGAATTGTTTAAAAATTGTGCCATGAAATAAGAAGAGTAGAACTTTCATTTTTTCGCATTTTTGTTTACAGCAAAACCCTTTCTCAAAAAAAAAGAAGAAGAAAGAAAGAAGGCTAACAAAACTTTCTCTAAGAAAACTCACATGGCTATTTTCGGAGGTAGGACCACTAACCCCTAATGAAAGGAAAAGCCACATTCACCAAGTACATCAGGAACTCCCGGAAAGGAAGATTGCCAAAAAGGAGGGCTTTCCTCCGATTTTCTTCTCCGACGAAGATGAAGATGGAGTGCTGTATCCACACAATGATCCACTTGTCATTCGTGCGCAAGTAAATGATCGAATGATGGAAGGGATCCTGATTGATAGTGGAGCCAGAGCAAACGTTATCTCAGCTGAAGCGGTTAAAAAATTAGAGGTACCTAAGAGCCGGATTAAGCCATATTCGGCGGTTCTAGGAGGGTTTGTAGGGGGAGTTTCTACCACATCTACCGGCAGTATAGATTTCACTATGACCCTCGGTCAAAACGATGAAAGGCGAACGGAGAAGCTCACAGCTTTTATTGTACCAGGTCTGTCCGGATATAACATGTATCTCGGAAGGCCAGGAATCAATGCTTTTAAAGCCATACACAGTACTCATCACTTGAAATTGAAGTATTTAACCACAAGCGGAAAGGTGGTTACAATAAGGGGAAGTCAAAAGATGGCCCGGTTGTGTGAAGTTCGTATTATGGACAGTCTTCCTAGCGAGGAGGTAGTCAAAACTGTTGGGTCACAAAAAGAGTTTAAGGGAAAATTACCTTCTTCCCCGGAGCCAAGGCAAGAAAAAGACGAACATCAAACAACTCAAGACTCCCCTAGAGAGGTACATTTAAAATCTGACCCTTCTAAATTTTTTAAAATAGGAACTGCGTTTGATAGTGGAGAACAGACTCACTTAATGAGGTTCTTGGAAAAAAGAAGGGCAACATTCGCTTGGAACACGGACGAGATGCCTGGTATAGACCCAAGCGTTATCCGGCATGAGCTCAGGGTAGATCCTAAGCATCCGGCGGTCAGGCAAAGAAAAAGGGTAATGGGGGAAGAACGAGATTTGGCCGCACGAACAGAGGTCCAAAAACTCCTCAAAGCCGGATTCATCAGGGAGGTTGCATACCCACGATGGCTGGCTAATGTCGTCATGGTGAAAAAAGCAAACGGAAAATAGAGAATGTGTGTGGATTTCACAGATTTAAATAAGGCGTGTCCTAAAGATTTCTACCCCTTACCATCAATAGATAGATTGGTGGTTTCAACTGCCCAGAGTTCTGTGTTAAGTTTTCTAGACGCTTTCTCCGGCTATAACCAAATACAAATGAAAGAAGATGATTCGGAAAAGACGTCCTTTATTACATCAGCCGGAACATTCTGTTACAAGGTAATGCCTTTTGGACTAAAAAATGCTGGAGCTACCTTTCAGCGAATGATTGACAAAGTGTTTTGTCAACAACTCGCCCGGAACGTGGAAGCTTACGTTGACGATATAGTCTTAAAAAGTCCATCAAAAGAACAACACATGAAGGATTTAGAGGAAACATTCGACACTCTGGACAAATACCAAATCAAGCTGAATCCAGAGAAGTGTGTATTCGGTGTAACCAAAGGGAAGTTTCTTGGTTTTATTGTTGGACAGCGAGGTATTGAGGTCGATCCGGAAAAAAGTCAGGCGATCCTCAACCTCTCCCTTCCAAAAAATATCAAAGATGTCCAAGCCTTGAACGGGAGACTCACGGCGTTAAGCAGAATTTGTTTCCAGTTTCAGGAAAAATCAATCCCGTTCTTCAATATCCTAAGAAAGAACAGTAAGTTCCAATGGGGCCAAGAGTGTATAGACGCATTTGAAAAGATCAAAGAGATGCTTCAGGATTTGCCTAAATTGGGCGTACCCGCCCCAGGCCAGGACCTCTACCTTTACTTATCCGCGACAGATTGGGCAGTCGCAGCTGTCCTGATTATGGAAGAAAAAAGGGAGATACCAGTCTATTATACTGGCAAAATTTTGAGCCCAACAGAAGGACAATATACAAACATAGAGAAAATCCTGTTTGCATTGGTGGTGGCGTCAAGGAAATTACGGCCCTACTTTCAGTCGCATCGAATCTTTGTCAGAACCAACTGGCCACTCAAACAAATAGCTAACAATCCAAATGCTTCCGGCCGGATGGTGAGCTGGACAGTGGAGCTAACACAATATGAAATTCACTTCTTACCCAGAACAGCGATTAAAGCACAGGCCTTGGCAGACTTCATAACAGAAACAAACTTTGCAAGAGAAGAGAAACAACTCCAAAACTCATACACCATCTTGGTCGACGGAGCCCGATGCAAAAATGGGGCAGGAGCTGGAATAGTAGTACAAGCTCCGGATGGACAAAGTCTAAATTACGCCTTCCGGCTAGACTTCGATGTTACCAACAATGAAGCTGAGTACGAAGCCCTCATTCGGGGTTTGGAGGTGGCTACCGCCCTAGGGGCAACAGGTTCCATAGGAAGATATCCTCTCTATTTTTTCCTTCCTATAAAATCATGTTGAAAATAAAGCTTATAAAATTTAAAACTTTCGCAGAATTAGAGGTATACTCAGATTCCATGTTGGTAGCAAGACAAAGCGACAACATCTATGAGGTCAAAGAGGAAAAGCTGTGGAGGTACTTGCTCAAAGTCCAAGAGCTAAAAGCAAACTTCCAAAGGTGTGAGCTAAAGCACCTCCCTCGTGAGGAGAATGTTGAAGCTGATGCCTTGGCAAAATTAGCAAGTATGGCCGAAAGAGTACCCAATGAGGTATGATTGGAAATCAAGACTACATCAAGCATAGACGGGGCTCAAATGTTTACAATGGAACCAAATGATAAAACAGAATCTTGGATGACCCCAATCATAGATTACATACGGCAAGGAAAGTTGCCGGAAGAAGAAAAGAAGGCCAGGATAATAAAAAGGTGGGCCGCATCATTTTTCATTGAGAATAACCAGCTATATAAGCGATCTTTTGCAAGACCAGCATTGAAGTGTGCTACCATAGCCGAAGGAGCAGAACTAATAAAAGAGGTGCATGAGAAACACAAGGAAGGAAATTGAAAAGGGTGTTTTCCTACCCGGAAGATACCCTCCCACATGAAGTCGAACACATCTTCTATTGGGAGAGAGTGCCGCATGATGGCATCTGCCCCCCCACCTCCCATCCGCAGCATTTTCTTGGTGGCAGTAACAGTTGCCGGAGGAGCAAAGATCCCGTCCGGATGATCAGACCTCTTTATTGCCTCCTTCCAGGCAGTAGAGTACTTGGCAGATTCACAGGAGATCAGAGGAAGAGGGCGCCCGCAATGGTAAAACCACCCTTCCTTTTGAGAAGGACCGGTGTAGGATTCCTGGGCGGGAGGAGGTGGAGATGAAGAAGAGGAGGCCATAATGTCTTCTCTTTGCTTACTCTGGAGCTCAGGGTCTTCAGGAACTTGCCGATATTCTGCCACTCTTGCACGCGCCGCTTCTTTGGCCGCAGCAACATCAATGGCGAGAGAGAGGCCGAGGCCTCAGGATCACTAGAGGTTTGTTCTTCTCCCGATATTACTGGCAGCGGAGCCTTTGGCTTTGACGTGGTTTTCTTCTTTAGTCTTTGCCTAGCAGGAGCAGAAGCTACCGCAGCGGTAAAAAGTGGACACAATGTCATTACTAGAAGCCTCAGGTGTATACGAAGCCGGAAGTAGAGGAGTACCACAAAAGCAAAAAAACAACAAAAACAAACAAGGGTTCAGTCAAACCATGGTCTGCCGGAAGTCCTGTTGCCTCCAAAGTGTTCCCTTGAGAAGGATCTGAAGAAAAGTAGCCCGATAAGTCAGGAAGCTGCTCGCAAATCGAGGTCGGATGACCGGACTCCCGCTCCGAGCGAGAACCTAAATCTAGACCCGAACCAGGGGTGAGGGGAAGAAAAACACGGTGCCCAGACTCAGGGACCACATGCCAAGTACCTGACAATCCGGCGGTGGTATGTTCAGGAGATTCCACCCTTTTCTTTTTCTTTAAATGACCAGCTTGGTCATCCTTGGCTTCTTGCCTGGGACGCTTTGTAGGGGGAGGGCTATCCCCTAGAAGCTGCTCAGCCGCATCAGTAGCCGCCTCCAGAGTGTCATAGTAGTTGATTTTCTCGTCCCCAACCTTGAGGGTGACGAAGTTCCAGCTGTGGAATGGGCCGATCTTCTCCCCCTTCTGGAAAAAGTCTACATACGACACACCGAAGCAATGAACAAATCAACGAAGACGACAAAACATGTACGGAAATGAAAAAAACACTTACTGTGATAAGTCTTCAAGGAGGATAGGCGTGCTTTTGTGAAAAACGCCTCGACGGTCGGTGGCTTCCTGTTTACTGCCCTCAGAATCTTCGAAATGGGCAGCTAGGCCGGAGGGGTTTCAGGAGAGATCAACTGGCCTTTGCCAACTTCAGCGCAGTAAGGGACGCCCAAGATCCGGCCGGATGGAGGGACAATGACAAACCATCGTGGACTCCACCCATGAGCTTTCTTATAGTCAAAAAGGGAATAACCGGCCTTTGTGATAAGAGTTAGACTATCGGGATCGACTCTAACCGTGAAGAATCGAACAAAATCAGTGCCTTCCGGCCGAATCTTGCTTTCTTCACAAAGAGAGACAAAAGCGTGAAGATGGGAAATGGCTTTGGGGTGGAGATGGGCTAGAGAACAGCAGCGGCGAAGGAGGAACCCCAGGACAAAGGGATGTGGGGGAATGGTCAGGCCGGAGCGGAAGAAATCGGCATAGACCACGTACCCATGGCCGAAATCATCATTAGGGTGAGAGTCGGGGGACGGTAGGTAAATCCGGGTGCCCCGTGGGGCATCGACCCCCCTGAGGCAATCACAGAGGGAAGAATAATCAAGGGAGGAAGGAGAAGGCTCGCGCCCGGACAAAAAGGCCTTTACAGGTTTCAGATACGAAGGGCGGAAGCCATTAGAGGAGCGGCAGCCCTGAATCGCCTCAATAGCCGGTGGAAAATTTGCAGCAGGCTTACTCTGTTTTGCGGCGGAAGTGGACATTGTTGAAGCTTAGTGAGGAAGCGAAGGACAACGACAGCAAAGGGAATGCGATAGCAGAGTGGCGAGAGGGAGAAGGGCAGTCGAAACAAGAGAGAAAAGGAAGAAAGATAAAGAAGCTCAAAAACTCGGACTTTAAGGAAAGTTTTCTCCCGCCCAAATAAATAATATATATATATATATATATACGTGTGCAAACAAAAAACACTTTTTTACAGGGAGAAAGAAAGAGCTACACGCTTCCTAAAGACGGTTCCGACGTTTGGACGAAAGAGAGACCCTGCAAATTCCACACTAAAGACAGGCGGAAAATTCAAAAAGCGGTAAAAAGCAGGTTCGGGTCACAAGCTTCGCGCGTGGCCAGTAAAAAGTTCTTTCTCTCCGGATATGAAGAAAAAGAACTTGTGGGACTGAGATAGGAAAACGACGAGGCATGGACAGACCAAAGAACCTCAGGGATGGCTGCAGTCACAAAAATTTTCACCAAAGCACAGACATAGGACACAGAAGTTCTATCTTCTTCTCCAAGAATTCAGAAAGATAGAACTTGTGGGACTGATGAGAAGGGAAGAAATGGTGCCAAGTCAAAACAAGACACAAAGAGAATCCGGCCGGCCTAGCCCGATGAGAATAAAGTTGCATAGAGCATCCGGCCGCTTCAGCCGGATGGAAGTAGAAGCACATAGGGCATCCGGCCGTCTCCAGCCGGATGAAAATAGGACTTAGACAAGGCAAAATACTGTACGACCGACCGCCTGTGGTCAGCCAAAGATACTAAGAGAGGGTAAACCTGTACTTATACATGTAAAATACAGGCTGGCACCATGGAACCAAGGCCCAACATACTATAAATAGGGATGTACCCCCATGAAATAAAACACGTTACATTTGGCAATCAAACTTACACTCGATTCCAACTAAGGCTCTCTCTCTCTCTCTACTCTTGTGAAATTCTGTAATCGAGACCAGGTAACGTAGAATAGAGGATCAGATCGGATTGTATTAGGATAGCATATACTGTTTCAGACTGGAATACCTAAGTACTTAAACAAATACAAACATCGTCATTTCTAAACCTAGTGTATACAATCTTTAATTTAGTACTATACCGAGTCTTTACATTCTCTATGTCGATAACACATTCGGTCTTACCCTAACAATACATACAATTACAAATGTATCTAAGTCAACTACCCACGCTTACCGCCATCCCCGTCCTACACTCGAACGGTATCCATCATTAGGGTACCTGAAAAATAATGGGTGGCCCCAAAGAGGCTCAGCACCTTTGCTGGTATGGTAGTCATGCAACCCGCTACTACCGGATCACACCCAACTAATTCTCATATTAACATGTGATTATTTTATTTAAATCAAAACATAAAATGCATTAAGCATACAATATGCTCGCATCTATAACAAGTATTCAAACAAGGGTACAATCCACAAGGGTATCACATCAAGTTCGTTAGATTCATTTACCTTGTTATTTAGGCCTTGAGAATCCCTATCTCAAGTAAACCTCATTCTCATTGTTTGCAAATTTATTCATTTCTACCGGAAAGTTACTTATCTTCTAGATCCTCAGACCCTCTCGGTCCCGATCTAGTTTCCTCAATTATTCTTATCTTGAAAAATTCTTAAGTTAAGCCTCCTCGGCCTCCGGGCAGAGACACATATAGATCTCACTACCGGGCTTTATACTCTCAACACGGAATTAGAAACATTCTCTCATGTTTCCTCTTCCCAAGCCCACAATACCCAGCCTACCTCTTTAGACGGGTAAGCTCTGCCAGTCGCACTCCAATCGGGCACCACTATGTGGCACACGGCCCCGCAGGGCGCCACTATGTGGCACACGGCCCTGTAACAAGGGAATTCGACCACGGAATCAGAAACAAATGCTCTATTGTTTCCTCTTCCTTGCACGCGTAACTCACAATCCCCCTAACCCAACTCTCAGGTTAGTAATAATACAGACTCATATATATAAATATATATATATATAGTCAGCAGCATCTCTCTTAATGCCATTTCACAACTTAAGGAGGTTTTCCTAATTTGTTGTATGGACCGATTTAAGGGTCGCCCCTACACTTCCATTACTTATGAGTTTTGATGTTTTCTCACATTAAGTCACACCCTCATGTAGGAGGTCGACTAATAGTTATAAGGGAGTTCACTAGTCCCGTGTGTCTCTTTTCTCGTTTCGAGTGAATTCATAAGGTTTGGGTTATCGTTCTCCTCTAATCAATAGTTCTTGTGTGTTTTCCCACATTCAATTATTTTGCGGTTCGACCCATTCTATGAGTCCTTAACCAATCGCTATGCGTTTACAAGTCGGTCTGCAACACTTGGTTAAACCACGCATTCAAGCAAAGATGGTTAGTCACACAACATGCATCAAGATATATATATATCAAATGCAGTAAACTTTTTCATGCTTTTATCTCATTAGGTCGGCACATAAAGCAAGCAACACACAAGCTGAGCGTAACTCGGCAGGACACAAGTTGCAAGAAAAACATACCTGTCACCAAGGATTTACTTTAACGTGTCATCTCACACTCCTCAGGTAATTTCCGGACAACTGATAATATTCCAAATGTTTTTATTAACATCAAGGTCATAGGTTGTGTAAACTACTATTACTCCCGTACTTACCCCGTTGTCCCGTTATCCTTATCTTTGCTCTTGTGATCTTAAGTTTACAACTTTCACATTCAATCTAGCACTTGTTTATACTCCTTAGGACCTTTATATGTCACCAAACAAGTCCTAAACATCATCTAAAACAATTACCATTCAATTCCTCATTATTTAAAACATTTTAAACACTCACGGTGCAATTTCAGGGGTGGTCCGGGACTTGGTCCGTCCCCTACGTCCCGGATCAATACACTGGCTAACTTTCGGCTCATTTTTTACACTGATCCGGGACTTGGTCCGGGACTTAAGTCCCGGACCACCTACAGAATTCAATTTTCGGCTCATTTTAAAGAGTGGTATGGGACATTATCCAAGGGCTAGGTCCCAGACCCTGCTAAAAAGTTGCTAAAATGCCATTTTTCAATTGCCATTCCAACCTTACTTCCTACCTAAATCTTTTCCAATCATTCCACATGTTTCCAAACATGTTATAAGACCCTAAAAACTCCTTAAACCTTCTTAAATCCTTGGTTAAACCTCTCATTCAATTCTTGATCATTTCTACAAGTTTTTCCTCCAAAAATTCTGCACTTTGCAACTTAGCTCCTTAATTCCTAAGTTGCACTTTGCTCACCAATTCTCTAACTCCATTGTTCCTCCTACAATCTTTTAGACCATAACACATGCTTCCTAGGAATTTACAATTCCATTGCCAAGGTTCAAACCTTATTTTCAAAGTCATGCACACTAGTTTCTTTTCTAGAAATTTCAAGACATTCATACCCCTTTTCCTATAGATTTTCTGAAATACCCCAAACCTTAATATATTTTTAAACACTTAAATATGGTGTATTAAGACTAAAAAGAGTCTTAGAAACATTAGTAAACAAACTTAAACAAAAGAAAACACAAAATGTGCTTTAAAGTCAATAAGAGCCAAAATGTGCTCTAAGCTTGGGATAAACATGGTTAAGACCTAATGAGCTTACCAAGACCTCATTTATATACTAATGAACTTATTAAACCAATTACCAAAGAAAACCATGCTTGAAAACAAGTTAAAACACAAAATGTGCTTTAAGAAGTCTTAAAGCACGTTTTTGAAAAATTGTCTTGTAAATGAGTTTTGAATGGCTAAATGTCCATCATTACTCTTAAATATATGTGTACTATATAGTATCACATTTGGGTGGCTATATTAATGGGAAATCAAAAATTTCACTTCTAAGTGCCTTGTTTAGGTGAATAGTGCTTTTTATAAGCTAGTTTATAACATATGTTGTATTAAGTAATTAAATTGACAAACAAAGACTAAAACACCCTCACACTAATAAAGGGGGCCGGTTTTCTAAGTGTGTGACTCACCACTCTTTAGTTGATAAAATAAGTAAGTAAAGAAAACTAAGTAAACTTACTTTTTACTTTATAAGCATAAATATCTTCTTAAAAGCAAATCCTATCTCATTCTTCTTTCCTTCATTCCCACGGTTTCCAAACACCATCTTCTACCTCTCTTCTTTGATCTCTCTCGGTAATACCACTACCACCATTAGAACTCCCACTTTGATCTCTTGTTAAATCTTGCTCTCTTGTCCAAATCAAAAACAAACACCACCATCTTCTTCCTCTCCTCAAGCTCTTCATTTCTATCTTCTCCAAACTTCAAGACAACCATTTCGGTGCCATGGTGTTCCACCATTGAAGGAGCTTGAGCTTGTTTTTCTACATATTATTACTCTCCTTGGCTTCTAGGTAAGGAATCTCAAACAAAAATCAAGTTTCCTCCATGTTCTTACCTTGACCGAAAATACACATTGATATAGCTCTTTGTGTGACCTTGTTCTAGCTTCATTCCAACTCTTCATGGACTAGGTGGAGTCCCCTCTTGTTATATATTCAAACTCTCTTCAAAGAGCAAGGTAAAACAATTACATTATATTTTTGAAACAATGTAATTAGGGTTTACAATGAGATGAAGCTATAGCTTGAATACTCATTATAATGTTTGTATATGTCTAGAATATGGACAAGGAATCAAAATACCATACGGTTTTGTAAGGAAACAAGAAGGAAGTGTTTTGGAAAAAGAGGAAATATACTAACTTAATGTTGTTAATGCCTTAGGAGAAATGAGCTTATAAATGCTTATAAAACTACCTAAAGAGCAAATGGTAAATGACCTAGTAAATGTTCTCAAGATACTAGTAAAATACCATATGTCTTGTTGTAGGCAATCGCAGGTTAAAGGCATTATATTTGTGGCAAAATTCAGTGTTTATGATTTAAGCACTTTAAGGGCTAAGAGCCATGCATTTTTGAAGGGCCTAAGTGCCATGCATTAAGTTATGCACTATATTGTGATGTAGTGTGAATTTGGTGATTGCAGTTGTGTGATAGAAAAGTGTCTAGTGTTTGTGTGTGCTTGAGGAGAAAAACAAATGTTTAGGTTAGTAATGTTCTAGGTGGAATCCATGTCAAAATTTAGGTAAAAGAAGAAGTTCTAAGTGTTACATAAGGTTTGGTGAGTTAAGAAAATGTAGGAAAATGAATAAGGAGTTCATGATGTTTTAAAGGAATTTTGATGACTAGGAAGTACTCGAGTGTGATAAGACTTAAGCATGATCTTAGATTTAGTAGTACCAAGTCACTTGGGACTTAGGTAAAATACCAGGCAAACTTTGGTAAAATAAGGAGAAAGAAGTGTAAACTAGGAAAAAGAGTTTTCAAGAAGGATTAAGGAATTAGTTGGAAATGGTATGCTTGGGAGATGATGTTAAGATAAGGGAAAGCATTTTGGGATAGTAGTTATCTTAGGTATGAAACACCACTTGCAAAAAGGAGAAAATATTGTAGGTGTTAGGAATTTTGTGAAGTATAAGTAAAGGCTTAAGGAATTCAGAAAGTGAGTTTTAGAGTGTTTAAGGATGGTTTAAGGTGTGTTTAAAGTGCCCAAATGAGGTTCGGAGAGTACTAGTTATATGGGGTGAAGTTTGGAGTTGAATGTTAAAAAGGAAAACAAAGATTGGGCGAGACCCGGACTTGCGACCGGACTTGCAAGTTCGGTCGGGCCCTGTTTACCCTGCGGAATTTGTCTTCTGGAATGGACCGACTTGGGACCGGGACCATCAGGCGTCGGTCGTCGACCTTTTGTAATTTGTGTACGGATTGAGTTACTGGAATCGACCGGACATAGGACCGGACTTGGCAAGTCCGGTCGGGCTAAATTTCCGAAGGGGAGAAAACTCTCTGGAATCGACCGGACATGGACAAGTCCGGTCGGCAAGTCCGGTCGGACCTAAACTTGTAAAAAAAAAAAACAGAAAAGAATGTGACTTATGTAGTTAACCCTAGGGTGTATAATGAAGGTAACCTAGGGTAAGATAGACATTAAAACATGTCATACAATCATGTTAAATACTTAGTAAGTTTGAAGTTAAATAAATAATTAACCGACGTTACTAATGTGTTTAGGTTCTCTCAGGTGGAAATCAGTCGAGGCAAGGACCAAGGTATGGTTTTCTTGCAGTCTGTTGCCTACCGGTTTACACCGGTCTGTGTGTTGTTTGTTTTTCGTGTGTTATGACTTGTAAGATTAAACCATGTAAAGAGTTTACAGTTGTTAAATATTATTATGTTGTTAAGTATGACTCTCTCTTCCTTTGTGTTCAACAAGACTTGACCTATGATTGTGAATTGTTTGTTGTGTTCGGATGAACTACTACACAAGGGCTAACGGGGGAAGTGAGGAGTCCGGTTCTGTTCCGGCCACGCGGTGTGAGTATGGAGTCGATGTCATAACGGTTCGATTCTCTCTGTATGTTATGGTTAGTTTCCAATTTGGTTTCTAACCTTCCCTTTAGCTTAACCAAGGCTATTTTACTGACTCACGTGGGCCACAGGGCATCTATGTGTTTATTCGGTGTGCTTGGATCACTATATCCGAGGCACCTTGTGTTAAGTTAACCGTTCAATCTACCGGACGGAACGAGTTATGTAACGAGCTAAGTATAGTGTGGCAACATTCTCTAGGCTCTTAATGGGGACAACTATGTTGGTTCTCTTCCAAAAAGGAACTGTATGTTTGTGATGTGTGTTATGATGTGTACAATCCCGTGTTATGTTATATATGTTATGTTTGTGTGTTTTAAAATAAATACCTGTATCATGACAAATAGTTGCTCGCATTCCGGTAGTCGATGGACTGCGCGTTAACCATACGCCAGCCAAGGGTTGCTGACCCCCTCGGGGATCCATATTTCTTTTACTGCGGATGAGGATCGAAGAAGCGGAGTGGCTCTAGATCCTAGGGTGTAGTTACTTTTGGAGTACTTTTGGATGTTCTCCGGTGCGCCTGTGCTCCCGTGCATGTTATGTACTTGATTATGATGGTTTACAGTGACGGTATACAGTGAAGGATTTTGTAAACACTCGGTATTATGTTGATGTATATATGTGGTTATTAGTTCTATGCTCGGGAGTCTGATCATCAGACCGGTACAACTGTATTTATTCAGCCTTGTAGCCACGTGGGTGTTGACGGCATTGTAGCACCATTCGTTTAGTTACTGTTTAGTTGTTTATTTTCCGCTGCGATTCCAAGTATGTTTGTGGCTAGTAGGGGGTTACAAAAAGTGGTATCAGAGCGAAGTATCGCTCCGATGACTAGAATACCGAGCTTAGGGATATACCGAGTTAGGAACCTAACTACAGATACCTAATGAACAGAATTTGGAAGGTTGACCACTAACTAAGTGTGGAGATACTTATTATCGGGAAGCGTTATGCGTTGGACCGATAAGTGTGCAAGCATAATGCTAATGAGAGTCATATGAATTCAGATGGAGGTAGACCACTGGGGAGGCCGCGGCGCGGTACTGGAGGTGTGGGTGACCAGGGTGATGTATACTACGGCACAGACTATGGTTTAGGCAGTTGCAGCCGCCGTAGCTCAGCTGGTACCCGACTTAGTTGCTGCTATACAGCAAGGGCGACAGCCCGGAGTTCAGCCACACCACCACCGCCACGAGAGACCAATTGGGTCAAGGCGTTGGCTGATCTGAGGCCGCCCTCATTCAGTGGGGAGACCGATCCCCGTAAGCTCGAGGCATACATCTCCGAGATGGAGACCGCCTTCGAAACCCTAGCACCACCTGAGCAGGTCAAGGTACGACTTGCTGCTTACTACTTGAAGGGCTCGGCACAAAACTGGTGGAAGCTTGTGCGAGAGGCAGAGTTGCTGACCCACCTTTCAGTGGAGGGAGTACACGGCTCTGCTGCGAGCCAAATACTACCCTATACATGTGCAAGAGGCCAAGCGCCTGGAGTTGGACAATCTGAGGCAAGGGGATAAGATGACGGTAGATGAGTACTACTCAGCCTTCATTGGACTTATCCACCTGTTACCGGATCTGGGTTACTCAGACCGGATCCTTGTGAACCGTTTCTACAACGGACTGAACTATCGCCTACGCTACGGCATGGGGCCTACTGGATATACCACTTTGCAGGTAAAGGAAACTACAGTGTAATGTGAATAAGTGTGTACAATGTGTTAATGTGTTGTGAGTTTGTTGGGCGGGGCATAACTGACACCCTAAATATAGGAGTGCTATCATGCCGCTGCTATTGTGGAGATCACCGTCCGTCTGAGGGACGAGGAGAGTGCGCTCAAGCGCAAGGCTCAGAACGAGGGCCAAGGCACGCAAGGACAGTGGGGAGGGAAGAAGAAGAAGTCATACCCCCAGTCCCAGAAAGGACAGCAACAAGGTGGCAAGGGCCAGACCCAGACCACCACTGCTGAGGAGCCTCTGCAGCTCACCTATGCGTATGCGGCCAAGCCCCTACGTTCTTACCCACCTAAGGGTAATTGTCTAATCCTGTGTGATAAGTTAGAGTATATGTTAATAAGTTGTGGAACAAGTATTGATTGTGTATTGTGATAGCAGCTAGCACGGGCTCTGGACCGGAGCGCCACTATTACTGCAAGTGGTGCAATGGAGACCACCCCGGCAAGGACTGCAAGGGTAACGATGTTCAGTGCCGATTTTGTAAGAAGATGGGTCACCGCGATCACGAATGCTGGCAGAACCCGAACAGTAGGAACTACAGGCCCAAGGGGCAATGGAAGGGTAAGGCCACTACGACCACCGATGGCCAGAAGATGGCAAACCAGCCACCCCCAGATCAGAGGTACACGGAGTCCCAGAAGGGGAAGGGGTCGGGGTCCAACAAGGCCACCCTGAATGTGGTGGACCGGTCTGAGGCGCCAGGGCCCTCTTCTAGACCAGGTACCGCCTAAATTGTTAAATGAAATAAGTGTCTGCATACCGCATTTCATGCATGTGTGTGAGTGAGTTTAAATAAACAACCATGTGAGTAAATAAATAAAGTATAGTGTGAGATTTACCTAATTAGAGTACTCTAAACTTAAAGGAACTTTCAATATATGTTATCCAATCCCACCCACACCAAACCCTGAAGAAACCACCATCAACATCACCGACTTTCCGTTGGAGCAATGTCAGGTTATCCAGCCAGGTATGATACTCTTAAATGGATACCTGACACCGGAGGCACAAATCCATATCATCAGACGATGCGACGAACTTGGAGCAAAACCAGGAGGGTTTTACACACCCGAATACCCGAACGGAGCAAGGATGCAATTGAAGATGATGTGCATGGGTAAGGACTGGAACCCTTACACCAAGTCATATCAAGAAGTGCGAGCTGAAGATGGAGCAACAGTATCAAGTATACCAGAGGAGTTCCATGCGGTCGTTAACCACGCCGTGGGAATTGCTCAGCAAGTTGAAACGGAATCAATTCCAAGTGTGGAAGCAGATCTATGTATTGTGAACTTCTACCAGAAAGGTGGACGGTTAGGTATACACCAAGACAAGGACGAGTCACCCGAGTCTCTAAGTAAGGGAGTACCCGTGGTGTCTTGGTCCATTGGTGATACCGCAGTATTTGTATATGGCGAGCAGAAGCGTGCTGACCTCGCAAAGAAGCTACTGCTGAAATCGGGAGATGTACTAATCATGGGTGGGCAATCAAGGATGCTATACCATGGCATCAGAAAGATCAAACTGAATACCGCACCGTCGGCAGTGATCAATGCCACACACATGAAACCCGGACGTTTGAATTTGACCTTCAGACAGTTTTAAGCCTTGTATAATTATGTGGTAAACCAGTATGTATTAAGGATGTTGTAAGTGTGAATCATGGCGACAGTATAAGCCAATGAATGTTGTAAAAAGAGTGTGTTAATGAATAAAGTGGAGTTGTTGAAGCATATAAACCGTGTTGTTACCCAATACTTATTAGTTTGCCAATGAATTAGGCTGTGCACTCGGAACGGGAGGTATACTAAGTGTCTGCAATAAGGCAGAAGCCGGCAAGAGTGGCACAATCCTCACCGGTACCTTTCCAGTGAATGGCGTGGATGCATCGATCTTGTTCGACTCTGGAGCCTCACACACATTCATTTCGCTATCATTTGCGAAGAGGCTAGGGTTAGATGGTGAAGAGATGCCAGACTTCGTGGTTACTCTCCCGTCGAAAGAGCGGATCCGATGTACCCGCTACTACCGAGGTGCTATTGTACAAATCAGGGGTGAAGAGTTTCCGATCGACTTGATAGAGTTCGACGGATTGGGCTTTGATGTGATTATCGGGATGAACTGGTTGGAGCGGCACAAGGGCAGAATCCTGTGTGCCGAGCATCGACTGCTTCTTCGGAGTCCGTCTGGGGTTACCATATCTTACCGCCAGAGGCCCAGGGAGCCTTCGACTCAGATCATCACCGCCATGGCTATGTATCACGAGTTACGACGAAGGAGTGATGTATACCTCTGCTATGTCCAGGACATAGAGAGAGACCCTGAGTTTAGCCCAGATGTGCCGGTAGTGTCGGAGTTTCCTGATGTATTTCCTAAGGAACTGCCGGGCATGCCGCCAGCACGAGAAGTTGAGTTTGAGATTGATCTAGTTCCGGGCACCGGACCCATTGCGAAAGCACCTTACCGTATGGCTCCAGCAGAGATGACAGAGCTCTAGGAGCAGCTGAGAGACCTACTCGACAAGGGCTTTATCCGCCCCAGTGTTTCACCATGGGGAGCGCCGGTCCTCTTCGTGAAGAAGAAGGACGGTAGCCTCCGCCTATGTATTGATTATCGGGAGCTGAATGCTGTTACGGTGAAGAACCGTTACCCCTTACCACGCATCGACGATCTGTTTGATCAGCTGAGGGGAGCATCAGTGTTCTCCAAGATAGACCTACATTCCGGATACCACCAGATTGCCATCCGTGACAGTGATATCGAAAAGACAGCTTTCAGAACTAGGTATGGGCATTATGAGTTCACAGTTATGCCGTTTGGCTTGTCAAATGCACCAGCAAAGTTCATGGACTTAATGAACCGTTTGTTCCAAGATCAGTTGGACAAATCTGTGGTAGTCTTCATCGATGACATACTTGTGTATTCGAAATCGAAAGGTGAGCATGAAAGCCACCTGAGAGATGTATTGCAGACGTTGAGGAAGAACCAGTTGTATGCAAAGTTTTCGAAATGTGAATTTTGGTTGAACCAAGTATCATTCCTTGGACATGTGATTTCTGAGGCCGGGATCGCTGTTGATCCGGCAAAGATAGATGCAGTGCGCACCTGGCCTAGGCCGAGGACAGTTACCGACATCAGGAGCTTCCTCGGTCTGGCAGGTTATTATAGGAGGTTTGTGAAGGACTTCTCCAGTGTCTCGAAGCCGATGACTTCCTTGATGAAAAAGGATGCACCATTCGAGTGGACAGTCGACTGTGAGAGGGCTTTCACGAGTCTCAAGGATGCTCTGACATCTGCACCGGTTCTGACATTACCAGACGGTCCAGATGGTTTTGAGGTCTATTGCGACGCATCAGGCAGGGGTATGGGTTGTGTGTTGATGCAACACGGGAAGGTCGTGGCTTACGCCTCCCGACAGCTAAAGAAGCATGAGGAGAACTACCCTACCCACGATTTAGAATTGGGGGCCATTGTCTTCGCACTGAAGATATGGCGACATCATTTGTATGGGGTAAGCGTGACAATCTATTCTGACCACAAGAGTTTGAAATATTTGTTCACCCAGAAAGAGTTGAACATGAGGCAGAGAAGATGGGTTGAGTTCTTGAATGATTATGACATCAATTTACAGTACAAGGAGGGTAAGGCAAATGTGGTAGCTGACGCATTGAGTCGCCGAGCACACTCTCTCCATTCGCTAGTCTCTCATACTGGCTTGGTTGAAGAGGTGCGGAGTGCTCAGATGACGGATCAGTACATGATGGAGATTAGACAGAAGCTTATTGATGGCACATTCGAGGGTCAGAAGTACGACTTCAGACTCCACGATGATGACCTGATTAGGCTTAATGGCAGATTGTGTATACCCAGGAGTAGCGCTGAGCTGAGGAGCGCATATTGGGTGAATCCCACTGTTCTACTACTTCGATTCACCCCGGAGCTTCAAAGATGTATAAAGGTATGAAAAGATATTTTTGGTGGACTGGAATGAAAAAGGATGTGAGTGACTATGTGTTGAGGTGTCTCACTTGTCAGAAGGTCAAGTTTGAGCACCGACGGCCTGGTGGTATGGTGCAGCCAATGCCAGTGCCGGAGTGGAAGTTCCATGACATATCCATGGACTTCGTGGTAGGGCTTCCGCCTACAAGGGGAGGTCTGGATATGATTTGGGTTGTGGTAGACCGACTGACCAAGGTGTCCCGATTCATTCCGATGAAGGACACCTGGAAAGTGGCAAGATTGGCAGAACTATTCGATAAAGAAATTGTAAGACATCATGGTGTACCAAAAACGATTGTATCCGACAGAGATACCAGATTCTTATCCAGATATTGGAAGTCTACACGAGAGGCATTGGGTACTGAACTGAAATTGAGTACGGCGTTTCACACCCAGACCGATGGTCAGAGTGAGCGCACTATTCAGACACTTGAGGATATGCTACGTGCATGTGCACTTGACTTTCAGACCAGCTGGATTGATAAGTTACATCTGATCGAGTTCAGTTACAACAACAGTTATCATGCATCGATCAAGATGTCTCCCTTCCAGGCATTGTACGGTAGACCATGCCGCACGCCATTATGCTGGGATGAGTCGAGTGAGACGGTCATTATAGGACCAGAGTATCTTGAGCAAGTTCAGGCAGAAGTTCGCCAGATCAGGGATAATATGAAAGCAGCTCAGGATAGACAGAAGTCATACGCAGATGTGCGCCGACGTGACCTGGAGTTCGCCGTGGGCGATCAGGTATTTTTGAGAGTATCCCCCATGAAGGGAGTGTTTCGTTTTGGCCAGAAAGGCAAGTTGAGCCCAAAATATGTGGGGCCTTATGTTGTGACGGAGCGGATCGGCCCGGTAGCTTATAGACTTGACTTACCCGCCGAGCTGGGCAAGGTACATGATGTATTTCATGTGTCCCAGTTGAAGAAGTATATGTCTCATCCGTCTCATGTGCTTCAGCCTGAAAGGCTAACTTTAGAACCGACCATGCGATCAGTGGAGACTCCGGTACGGATTCTGGACACTAAGACTCGAGACACTCGCCATAAGTCTGTGAGACTGGTGAAGGTTCTCTGGTCTAACCAGGACGTTGAGGAGGCCACTTGGGAGCTGGAAGATAAGATGAAGGCGAAGTACCCGTCGTTGTTTACTTCTTAGTGTTTGTATGTATAGGGTACGGGGCGTACCCCTATTTAAGGGGGGTAGAACCGTTTCGGTTATGTATATGACATGTATTTGAATACATTGTCTGTGTTGTGTTGTCATGTTGTTAATGTTACAGACCGCTGAGTCTGATGTTTTGTTGTTTGGACCACATGTCCGATATGATGTAAAGATGTTGTTAATGTGATATAGAAGTGTTGTTGATATGTGTTCTCATGTTCTAATATTTACGATATGTGGGAAGTGTGAACTTTGGGGACAAAGTTCTTTTAAGGGGGGTAGATTGAAATACCCCAAACCTTAATATATTGTTTAAACACTTAAATATGGTGTATTAAGACTAAAAAGAGTCTTAGAAACATTAGTAAACAAACTTAAACAAAAGAAAACACAAAATGTGCTTTAAAGTCAATAAGAGCCAAAATGTGCTCTAAGCTTGGGATAAACTTGGTTAAGACCTAATGAGCTTACCAAGACCTCATTTATATACTAATGAACTTATTAAACCAATTACCAAAGAAAACCAAGCTTGAAAACAAGTTAAAACACAAAATGTGCTTTAAGAAGTCTTAAAGCACGTTTTTGAAAAATTGTCTTGTAAATGAGTTTTGAATGGCTAAATGTCCATCATTACTCTTAAATATATATGTGTACTATATAGTATCACATTTGGGTGGCTATATTAATGGGAAATCAAAAATTTCACTTCTAAGTGCCTTGTTTAGGTGAATAGTGCTTTTTATAAGCTAGTTTATAACATATGTTGTATTAAGTAATTAAATTGACAAACAAAGACTAAAACACCCTCACACTAATAAAGGGGGCCGGTTTTCTAAGTGTGTGACTCACCACTCATTAGTTGATAAAATAAGTAAGTAAAGAAAACTAAGTAAACTTACTTTTTACTTTATAAGCATAAATATCTTCTTAAAAGCAAATCCTATCTCATTCTCATTTCTTTCCTTCATTCCCACGGTTTCCAAACACCATCTTCTACCTCTCTTCTTTGCTCTCTCTCGGTAATACCACTACCACCATTAGAACTCCCACTTTGATCTCTTGTTAAATCTTGCTCTCTTGTCCAAATCAAAAACAAACACCACCATCTTCTTCCTCTCCTCAAGCTCTTCATTTCTATCTTCTCCAAACTTCAAGACAACCATTTCGGTGCCATGGTGTTCCACCATTGAAGGAGCTTGAGCTTGTTTTTCTACATATTATTACTCTCCTTGGCTTCTAGGTAAGGAATCTCAAACAAAAATCAAGTTTCCTCCATGTTCTTACCTTGACCGAAAATACACATTGATATAGCTCTTTGTGTGACCTTGTTCTAGCTTCATTCCAACTCTTCATGGACTAGGTGGAGTCCCCTCTTGTTATATATTCAAACTCTCTTCAAAGAGCAAGGTAAAACAATTACATTAATATTTTTGAAACAATGTAAATTAGGGTTTACAATGAGATGAAGCTTATAGCTTGAATACTCATTATAATGTTTGTATATTGTCTAGAACTTGACAAGGAATCAAAATACCATACGGTTTTGTAAGGAAACAAGAAGGAAGTGTTTTGGAAAAAGAGGTAAATCTACTAACTTAATGTTGTTTAATGCCTTAGGAGAAATGAGCTTATAAATGCTTATTAAACCTACCTAAAGAGCAAATGGTAAATGACCTAGTAAATGTTCTCAAGGAGACTAGTAAAATACCATATGTCTTGTTGTATGTAATCGCAGGTTAAAGGCATTATATTGTGGAAATTCAGTGTTTATGATTTAAGCACTTTAAGGGCCTAAGAGCCATGCATTTTAAGGGCCTAAGTGCCATGCAATTTAAGTTATGCACTATATTGTGATGTAGTGTGAATTTGGTGAAGTTGTGTAAGAAAGTGTTCTAGATGTTTTTGTGTGATGGAGAAAACAAAATGTTTAGGTTTAGTAATGTTCTAGGTGAATCCATGTCAAAATTTAGGTAAAAAGCAAGAAGTTCTAAGTGTTACATAAGGTTTGGTGAGTTAGAAAATGTAGGAAATGAATAAGGAGTTCATGATGTTTTAAAGGAATTTTGATGAACTAGGAAGTACTCTAGAGTGTGATAAGGACTTAAGCATGATCTTAAGATTTAGTAAGTACCAAAGTCACTTTGGGACTTAGGTAAATACCTAGGCAAACTTTGGTAAAATAAGGAGAAGTGTACACTAGGAAAAAGTTTCAAGAAGGATATAAGGAATTAGTTGTGAAAGGTGATGCTTGGGAGATGATGTTAAGATAAGGGAAAGCATTTTGGGATAGTAGTTATCTTAGGTATGAAACACCACTTGAAAAACTAGGAGAAAATATTGTAGGTGTTAGGAATTTTGTGAAGATATAAGTAAAGGCTTAAGGAATTAGAAAGTGAGTTTTATGAGTGTTTAAGGATGGTTTAAGGTGTGTTTAAAGTGCCCAAATGAGGTTAGGGAGTACTAGGTTATATTGGGTGAAGTTTGGAGTTGAATGTAAAAAGGAAAACAAAGATTTGGGGCAGACCGGACTTGCGACCGGACTTGCAAGTTCGGTCGGGCCCAGTTTACCCTGCGGAATTTGTCTTCTGGAATGGACCGACCTTGGGACCGGACTTGCAAGGTCGGTCGGGCTTGTAATTTGTGTACGGATTGAGTTACTGGAATCGACCGGACATAGGACCGGACTTGGCAAGTCCGGTCGGGCTAAAATTCCGAAGAGGAGAAACTCTCTGGAATCGACCGGACATGGACAAGTCCGGTCGGCAAGTCCGGTCGGACCTAAACTTGTAAAAAAAAAAACAGAAAAGAATGTGACTTATGTAGTTAACCCTAGGGTGTATAATGAAAGTAACCTAGGGTAAGATAGACATTAAAACATGTCATACAATCATGTTAAATACTTAGTAAGTTTGAAGTTAAATAAAAAATTAACCGACGTTACTAATGTGTTTAGGATTCTCTCAAGGTGGAAATCAGTCGAGGCAAGGACCAAGGTATGGTTTTCTTGCAGTCTGTTGCCTACCGGTTTACACCGGCTTGTGTGTTGTTTGTTTTTCTGTGTGTTTATGACTTTGTAAGATTAAACCATGTAAAGAGTTTACAGTTGTTAAATATTATTATGTTGTTAAGTATGACTCTCTCTTCCCTTGTGTGTGTCTAACAAGACTTGACCTATGATTGTGAATTATTTGTTGTGTTCAATGATGAACTACTAACAAGGGCTAACGGGGGAAGTGAGGAGTCCGGTCTGTTCCGGCCACGCGTGTGAGTATGGGAGTCGATGTCATAACCGGTTCGATTCTCTCTGTATGTTATGGTTAAGTTTCCAATTTGGTTTCTAACCTTCCCTTTAGCTTAACTAAGGCTATTTTACTGACTCACGTCGGGCCACAGGGGCATACTATGTGTTATTTCGGTGTGCTTGGATCACTATATCCGAGGCACCTTGTGTTAAGTTAACCGTTCAATCTAACCGGACGGTAACGAGTTATGTAACGAGCTAAGTATGAGCGTGGCAACATTCTCTAGGCTCTTAATGGGGACTAACTATGTTGGTTCTCTTCCAAAAAGGAACTGTATGTTTGTGTGTGTTATGATGTGTACAATACCCGTGTTATGTTATATATATGTGTTGTGTGTTTTAAAATAAATACCATGTCATCATGACAAATAGTTGCGCGCATTCCGGTAGTCGATGGACTGCGCGTTAACCATGCCAGCCAAGGGTTGCTGACCCCCTCGGGGGATCCATATTTCTTTTACTGAGGATGAGGATCGAAGAAGCGGAGTGGCTCTAGATCCTAGGGTGTAGTTACTTTTGGAGTACTTTTGGATGTTTGCCCGGGATGCGCCTGTGCTCCCGTGGCGTGTTATGTACTTGATTATGATGGTTTACAGTGACGGTATACAGTGAAGGATTTTGTAAACACTCGGTATTATGTTGATGTATATATATGGTTATTAGTTCTATGCTCGGGAGTCTGATCATCAGACCGGTACAACTGTATTTATTCAGCCTTGTTAGCCATGTGGGTGGTTGACGGCATTGTAGCACCATTCGTTTAGTTACTGTTTAGTTGTTTATTTTCCGCTGCGATTCCAAGTAATGTGTTGTGCGTAGTAGGGGTGTTACATTTTCACACCACCAACTTCCATCCTTAAACAAGCATTTCTAGGGTGATTAACCAACCAAATTCACCCCCTTCAACTCCCTGTTAGCCTTAGGTTCTCCAAGTTCAATAGGTCACCAAAACCACTTAATTTCTACCGAAATTTCGCCATAACTTCCCTACAAATGTAACATGCCCAAATACATCATCTTCATCACCTAATTAAATTGAAAACTAACCAAACCCATAGTGGGTTCTATCAGCACACCATTCGTCCAAAATCTCATCCATAATTCACCAATTACATCACAATTGAAATACCCCAAACCATGATAAGTTGTTTAAACATTAAACTATGGTAATATAAGGCTAAAAAGTGCCTTAGAAATGTTAGTGAACAATTTAAACCATAGGAAACACAAATTAATACCTTAAAGCCAATATGGGCAAAAATGTGCTTTAAGCTTGGGATAACATTGGTTTAGACTCTAAGAGCCTACCAAGACTTTGTTTACATGTTAATGAATATGTTAAATCAATTACCAAAGAAAACCAAGCTTGAAAACAAGTTAAAACACAAAATGTGCTTTAAGGAGCCTTAAAGCACATTTTTGAAAAATTGTCTTGTAAATGAGTTTTGAGTGGCTAAATGTCCATCATTACTCTTTAATTAACATGTGTACTACTTAGTACCACATTAGGAAGTCTAAATCAATGGGAAATCAAAAATTTCACAATTATGTGCCTTGTTTTGTGAATAGTAACTAAATTAAGCTAGTTTATGACATTAGTCAACTTAAGTGATTTAATTGGTCAACAAAGACCAAAATACCCCATCTGACTATAGGGGGCCGGTTTCCAACATGGTGAGTCACCACCATTTACAATTCAATTAAAGAAAGGAAGAGATAAAGTAAAGTACTATTCTACTTTATTACATAAATATCTTCTAAACTCACATCTTTCCTCACTTCCTTCCATTCCCACTCATACCCATTATCACCTATCTTCATTCTCCCAACTCCATCGGTTTTGCTACAGCAAAACCTCATCATCTCCAACTGCATTTGCTTGTAACTCATGACTCCATGGTCCAAATTCAATTTCAAGACCACCATTCTTCTAGTTAGAGCAAGCTCTACACTTCTATCTTTTCAAATCTTCAAAAGCCTCATTTCGGTGCCATGGAGATTCACCATTGAAAGAGCTTGAGCTCATATTTTCATGCCTTGTTACTCTCCTTTGCTTCAAGGAAAGAAAAATCAAAGCAAATCAAAGTTTCCTCTCATATTTCTACATGTCCGAAAATTCACCATTAATGGTGTCTTCTCTTGTTCTTCCTTAGCCCCATTTCAATCTTCAAAGGGCTAGGAGGATTCCTATCTTGCTACTTATTCAAGTTTCCCTCTTAAATTCCAAGGTAAACTTCCATTTTAGTGTATTAAAACACTTATGTTAAACTAGGGTTTGTATATGAGTTTAAGTATGAATTCTTAAGCTCATTACCCTTATGTGTGTGTGTGGATAGAAGGTTGACAAGCAATCAAGGTCCTTGCCGAATTTTAAACAAGGAAACAAGAAAGAAGTTTGTGAGGAAAAGAGGTAAATGTGCTAACCTAACGTAGTTTGAATGCATTAGGAAATAAAATGAGCTTAAGTTGTTCATTAAAACTACTTAAGGAGTTAATGGTAAATGAGTTAGTAAAATGCTCCCAAGGAGTTTATTAAAGGCATATATGATGTTGTGTGTATTTGCAGGTTAAAGGCAATTATTATGTGGGAAATTTAGTGTTTAAAGTTTATGCAATTTAAGGGCCTAAGAGCCATGTTATTTAAGGACCTAAGTGCCAAACAATTTAAGTTCATGCACTATATTGTGATGTAGTGTAGTTGAGGTTTAGTTGTGTGTAAAGAATATGTCTTGTGAAGGTGTGTCTTTGATGGTTAAAGGATGAAAAACCATGTGTTTGTGTATAAGGATGTGAATTAAGACATTAAGTGTTCTTGGGTTGTATTAAGGTGAAAAACTATGTGTTTTGGTGTAAGGTGATACAAGAGAAACTATGTCAAAATTTGGTTAATGAGCAAGGAGTTTTAGGTGTTCAAAATGATGTTTGGTGACCTAGGTTGAACTAGGAATGATTAAGGTTTAAATTGGTGAAAAAAGGTGAAATAAGGTCTTCTTAGGTGTTAAAATGTCTTGGGCGTTATCTTGGAGGATTTAGGATGCAAATGAGTATTTTAAGGATACTTCAAGATCATGGTGAGATGGTGTTAAGGATTTATACAAGTTTTGGTACCAATGAGGAAGTAAGGTGTTGTAAGGAAGATGTGTGAACTTGTGGAGAAAATTCTTGGAAGGACATGAATTGTTTTGGTGGGCTAAATAATGTGTGGGAACATGTTATAAACCTAAGGGGGAAACATTATAAGTGTTGGGCATTTTGGCAAGAAATGAGTAAATGTTTAAGGGTATAGAAAACGAGGTTTCTGGCACGTCCGAACTTCCGTCCGATCTTGGACGTTCGGACATGCCCTTTTGCGTGTAAGTTTCCTGAGTTTTAAAGCTGCGTCCGAACTACCGTCCGAACTTGGAAGTTCGGACACACCCATCTCTATTCTCTGGTTTTGCTTCGACTTGTGTCCGAACTTTGGAAGCTCGGACACATGTTAGGACACTCGAAATTTTTCCTTTAGTTTGGCCTCGACCAGTGTCCGAACTTTGGAAGCTCGAACACATGTTCGGACATTCGTCAGTTTTCACCCTTTGAGTCTCGGCTTGCGTCCGAACTTCGGAAGTTCGGACACAAGTTCGGACATGGTGCTGTTTTGACCAAAAACTTTGTTTAAAGTTAGAAAATGATATCTAATGATGGAGATTGATAAGTAATGATGTTATGAGGTTGTTAAGGACATGTTAAGTGAGTTATAATGACAATTGGGTGGGCGAAAAGTTGTATTAAAATGTAAAAGTAAAACAAGTTAAAAATGTGAAGTTATTTAACTGATTAACGGGAGTAAGTCATGAGCATTAGACTTTAAACAATCAAGTTACCCTGGTGTTAATGAAAGTAAATGTAATGTTACCAGTTGTTCAAAGATGTTATGAGGAACATGTGATGGCACGTTGGAGTGAAACCCCGGTGACAGGTATGGTTTTCTTGCAACCTGTGTCCTACCGGATTACACCGGCTTGTATGCCAATGTGTTTTTCTGTGGGTTTGCCACCTTGTAAGATAAAACATGAAATGAGTTTACAGTAATTCATATATGTGGCGTGCCTAGTTCCGATACCGTTTAACCTCGAAAGTGTTAAACCTTAGTTAACTGAGTCTAGGATCACCTAAGAGATCGGTATTCAGAATCAACGACCCGAACCATGGGGACGTTCTAACTACAACTATGCGTGAGTTAGTTGTGTGATTTTTGTGTGTGATGTTTGTTGTGAAAGTATAAACCTCCTTGTGTGTTTAACTCAGTTGTAATACTGTATAGTATGTTAATGTGATAGGTTCCACAGCGGAGTCTTTATCTGTGAATATTTATATATTATGGGGGGTGAGGAATCCGGTAGTTCCGGTCGCGCGTTGTTTGGGAATTGTTGTATACAGTTTCTTCAGCTTCCTCTCTATTGGTTGTTTTCCTTCGTTGGTCTTCAATCACCCCTGAGCTTAACCAGGGCTTTTGACTCACGTCTGTTGGGGATTATGTACAGTGTGTTCGGATCACTATATCCGATCCATCTTTATGTTAAGTTACTCGTCCGACTAACAGGACGGTAATGAGTGATGTAAAAAGCTTATCATGAGGGTGTATTCATTCTCTAGGCTTCAAGTTAACTAACTATGTTCGGGGTTCGTAAAGAGGACCGTTACCGTTATGTTATGTGTTATTGTTACGCTGCGGTTCTTGTTGTGATGTGGTGTTATATGTATATGAATTATGTGGATCATGGATATGAATCCAGTTTATAATAAGAGACGTTAAGGGTAACCTGATAGCGGGTAAGTGTCGTCTATTAAGGAAATAGCTCTATTAGAGGAGGAACACTCTAGGGTCAAAGAACACAATGAGTGATTTATTAAGTGTAGATGTGTTGTCTGTTTTGTTGAGCCCATTGATGTGAAATGTAATGTGTTGTGTGGTTATGATTTACATGCATGATTTAATGTAATCAACTGCATGCTAAGATGACAAATAGTTGTGCGTGGCCTGGTAGCATGCAGGCTGCGGGATTACTATACCAGCAAAGGTGTTGAGCTCCCTAGGGGGCCACCCTTTCCTTCCTTTTCTATTTCAGGTACAAGGAGCTGGAAGCTGTTTGAGAGTAGGACGGGGTAGTTGTTGTACATGGCTAGCCATTTAAACTTAGCATGTGTTATAGGTGTAGTAAGACCAAAATTGTTGTCGGCACTAGTTTGTGAATACTCGGTACAGTTGGAATGTATTGTATAACGAAGTTGGTAGTGGAAAGAGTTGTAATGTGTAGTTGCTCGGGAATCTAGTCCATCAGACCGATATATTGTATATATGTTAGCCTTGTTAGCCACGTGGGTGGCTAACGGCGTGTAACACCAACGAGTTAAGTAATGTGATGAAGTATGTTTTCCGCTGCAGTTTGTGGTTAAGTGTATTGTAGTAGTTGGGGTGTTACAACAATGCAATCATTATTAAATGCATGGCTCCAAGGTCCTTAAATCACACAATAACCTACCAAGGCATTAAACACAACAACAGTTTCCTCTTATATCGACCAACCACATTCAAACTCATATTTTTGGTTTCATTAATTTAAATTCCCATCCCAAAATTCCTAAAGCATTAAGATAGTCCTTAAGGTAGATTTCTTACCTTAAGCTCATAGGTTCCCCTTTTACTTCTGTTCCTTTTATTCTCTCCTCTCCTCTTGATTCTCGGTCAAGGGAAACACCATTGCCACCACTCTAGACCAACACCCAATTGGGAAGATTAAGAATTCAACAACACCCTTAGGCTTTTTAATTAAGCTAGAACAAGGGAAGGTGTTTAAAGCACCAAAATTAGGGCTTGCCTTTGGAAGCTCTAGATTAGGATTTTGCTCACGAATTAAAGGAGGGTTCCAACTACCATTGGAGACTTGAATAAATGCTCAAACAAAGGAGGAAACCAAGGCACATGAGAGGCCAAAAATTGGCTAGGTTAAGAATGGAGAGAAGACGAGTTTTTCTCGAATTTTCTTACCTTAGAACAAAGAGGAGACACCCAAGCTCCAAAAATGTGATTTTCTTCTCCATGGGGCTATACCCATGGTGTTCAACTTCAAGCTTTTTGGATTTTGAAAAGAGGGAAGTGTAGCTCTTGATGAGAGGAGCAAGAATATATAGTTTGTTTTTGATTTAGAGCATTGATGTAGCTTGTGCAAGAGGAACAAGGTGGAGTAGCCATGGGAGGGCTGAAGAAATTGTCAGCCAGGGGAGGAAGAAGAGAAAATAATGATGGGGAAGAAAGAGAGATAGGAGAGAGAGGGGAAAGTGAGGAAAGAGAGGGGGAAAAGTTACTTTTCTACTTTTTCTTTTTCCTTTCTTTATTTCTTCTCTTCTCTAATACTAAATAGCTAGCATATTAATAAAGAGGAGCTGATTGACTTATAAAAATCAGCCCACTACAGTAATTAAACTGGGGTGTCTTCATCTTTTCGTGAGAAACACTCCTAAACTCTCGGTTTTGGCACTATTCACTAACCGAGCCCGTTTTCCGGATTTTTCTCATTTCTTTAATTGTAGTGATTCTTAGGATTCCATTAATGTTTAATTATATTTATATGATCAACTATAATTTTTACGGGTCCGTTTGACCACTTAAAGTCACGTTTTTAGGTTTTCTCGAAAAACAAGCTTTAAAGCTTCGTTAGCGTTTTTAACCCACTATATGGATCCATTTTCTTTGGGAATTGTTCCCACATATTATTTAGGTGTAATTAAGCCTTATGAATCCATGTTGCACCCTAACCGAGGTCATATACCTCCTATTGATGTTTAACGCGCATTTTTACGTTTTACGCTTTTAAAGTGTTCTCTTTTCTTTTGGTTTTATTTTCTTCACCAATATTATTTAGGCACTGTTAGGCCCCTAAATTCCATATTATAATAATTTAATCACCATATTTAAGTCTGGGGTATTTCAAATGAAAGAAGAATAAGAGCTTAAATCACCATGGAAGTCATGGTTTCTTTACCTTCCCTTGAATCCTTTGGAAGGGTGAGTTCTTGGAAGAATTTTGTTCAATGAGGTGGGCTGGAAACAGCCTCCATGGATGTGCAAGGGGAGGTAGAAAACAGTGTAACTAGCTGTCCATTTTCGGATTCAACAAGGGAGGAAAAATGAGTAGAGTTTAGAGCATGTTTTCCTCACCTTTAAAAGTTCAAATGTGCCTTCTAGCACTTGAACCTTTCCAGCCCGTTTAGAAGTCTTCAAGTCTGGTTTTTATACCTAAAAAATGACAAGAACACTGGTAGGAAAGTTGTTGTAGAAATCAGCTTGGAAAAAGGAGAAAAAGAGGTGTTTTACCTTGTTCTTTGTTGGTGTATTACTGTTACAGTTTTGGCACTAAAAAGAGGGGAGGTGTAGAGTGCTGTCACACATGAGAAGAAGAATCAGTATGATGCTATTTGATGTTGTTGCATACGGCTGGAAAGGGAGAAAGGGAGATGGTTAACCTTGCTCTTGACTTTGTCCTTGCTACTATATTTCGGGAATGAGGAAGGAATGAAAGGAGGTGTTGTTGTCTTATTCTCCCTGCTCCAACCAATAATGAAGAAAGTTTCCTTGTCCCATGTACGTAGTGTCAGGCTGAAAAAAATGAAGGTTGTTGTCGCAAAGAGAGCTGGAGGCTTTTTTTTTGCTGGGAAAGGTTGGTACCGAGAGGAATGTAAAGAACGGTTAGCTTCTCTAGGCGATGGAAAGAAAAGTGATGATGTAGATGGGAAGGGAAGAATTGCTGGAACTGACAGAAATCATGGGGAAGGATGAGGTGTGTATGGGTAGAGGAGAAAGGAAAGCTAGTTGTACTTGATACTCTTGTTTAATAATAGCTTGTCAAATTTATTTCTCTTTGTGGTCTTCTCTCTTACTATAGAACCAAGAGTGATGTGAGGTTGGAGGACGAAGAAATAGATTTCTTAGGGTGAGTGAGAGGAGATGAGAGGAAATTGTGGGGGTAAGTACAAGATAGTTTTTATTGTATATAAATAGGTGTACTTGTTTCTTTTTGACAATTTTTTTCTCCCTCTTTTCCATATAGAAAATCGGCTACATAAGGAAGAAAGAGTTTGGAATTTTTTAATCTCCTAGTATTGTGGCACCAATTTGTATATATATATATATATATCTGTGTGTGTCTGTTACTATATTTATATGTTACATAGTGACTTATGGTATTTTTGTTTTAAATGCATATACGTGAGTATATATGTTATTCCTATGCGTTTACACTAAATAGAATATTTATATAGTTTAATGAGTGATATTTTTGGTATTTAATACATGTACTAATATGTTACATGTGGTATTATATTTAGAAGATGATTTCTCCTTAATAATATTTCCTCTTTGATTAGAGATTTAATGTATTGTTTAATGTCCCATCTGGAGTATATATTTATACAATAATGTTTATAGCAATTATTGCTCATGGTTCAAATTAATCCTTATTAATTAAGCTAATAAATATTTGGGGTATTTTCAGGCGTCGCCTCTGACAATTTTTCCAACTGATGCCACTAAAGCATCAATACCTACTACGAAGGTGATAAGTCACAAACACTGATTAATGTCAGGTTGTAGGTAGGACTACCACAAATGGAGAAAACACGACGTGCCAGTCCTTATTGTGGAGTCCAGACTACACCAGAGGACGTAACCCAATGAATTGGGTGGATTTCTAGAACCAGAAGCTAATATTATATACGACATTGATAGCCTACGAGTGAACGGGAGATAAATAGTGAACAAAACACTAATCCCCACTCATAAATACCAAATAACGAATATGTGAAACTCGAGAAGGGGCTTACTGAGCCATGAATTAGACACAAACTTGTGAAACAAGCGGTTGCAAATCCTTTGACTATCTATGAGAGAATTGTTGATAAGGATACCTAGGGTAGAGGAAAAGGCCATCCTTATACCACTATATATAATATAACCCCACTAATAGGGCATCATGTCACAAACACCTATCAAAAAAATGTAATAACCATACCTAATGAGCGAAGAACCCATAAAAGCTAAAGAAATCCTTTAGGGCCAATCTAATACTAACGGTTAAGAATTGACAACCTAAACACTCCAATAGAAATTACCAGGACTAAGAGTATGATAACCACCGGGTACGGACACTACGAGTGCACACAATGAGACATGGGACGAGCACACTCCTAGGAGCTTGTGGGCCTGACGAAACTTACTTTAAGTTAGTTAGGTTGGTAATAATGTATCAGTACGGTACCCCATGCTTGTAAACGGGTAGTGTAAGAACCTAAAAGGTAACAAACTCTATCAATACTAGAAAAAACGGATTTACTTACGGACATTTCCGTGGGTAAGTGGTAGGTATTCAATTTTACCTACAGAATTCCTACAGAACCGTTCCGTAGGTAAATACCTCGTGGGTAAGGTAATTACCTACCAAAAAAAATTCCCGTAGGTAATTGCCTACTAAATGCCTACGGAAAATTCCGTGGGTATTTACCTACGGAAAGGTCCGTGGGTAAACACCTACGGAACTCATGTTATGTTGCCACGTGGATACCCACGGAATACCCACGGGACCATTTACCTACGAAATTTCCGTAGGTAAACACCCATGGAATACCCACAGAACTCATGATATTTTACCACATGGATACCCGAAATAACCACAGGTCAGATTACCCACGGAATAATTCCGTAGGTATTTCCTATGAATTACCCACCGCCTAAGCTTCAGTTTGCTATGCAATTTACCCACGGAATACCCACAAACCACTTTACCTACGGAAAGTACAGTAGGTATTCCGAGGGTAAATATTGCATTTTTTTAAAAAAAATTACAATTCTGCTACCTGCATAATATATTTCACATACAATCAGATTCACTCAAAAGCCAAGCCACAGATCAGCATCACCAATCGTTGATAACAAATATACATCAGTTTCTTCATGCTCAGAATGTATGATTCATAACATAATCCTAGACTTAATTCAGTTGAAAAGGAGATGGAAAAGTAACAATTTTATTTACTTCTAGAACTCAACCTATTTGTATACATAGGGATAAACTTCCAAACAAGATTAGATACATCAGTTTCTTCATGCTCCTACAGAGCAACATCACCAAAGTTATCCTGGTTGATTGAATATTTTCAAATATCAGAATCACAAAGCAGCGTCCTTGTGAGCCTCGATTTTAAACCCTATCATATGTTGATTAAAGCTGATTAGGATCTAATCGGGTTTTAGGTCCACTTATAACCTAAGATTAATAACTATGTCATATAACAATAATTATTAAAACCCAAGCTAGCTCACTGGAACCTATTATGAGTCGCCACCTAATTTTAACCTAGAGAAAATTAGGAAAGGTAGAGTTCGGGTTCGGGGGCTTGATCAACTTAATTAGGGTTCAAAGTACTTTCATTACCCTTCCTAGGTCGTTTTTCCTCTACTTGGTTTATTTACGGCTTTCTACGAAGTTGTTTTTAACCTAGGGGCGCACTTCTGTTTTTTTTTATCTTTTAGTGGTTTTTGACAGAAAATTAAAGTGAAATTAAAAGCTACCTAAACTAGGGTTTCAGAGGCAGAATTAGGTCAAATTTTTATTATGTCTGTAGCCATGGACCTAATGTCCGAGACCACGGACCCCAATTGAATTAAATGATTTCGAAAACTGAACAAAAATAAAAACGCAAACTTGAAAGGTCCGGGGCCACGGACAGGGTGTCCGTGGGCCCAGACATGTATTGATAGAAACCCTAAAATTTGAAAAATATAAAATCCTGCCACCGTCCGTGGGTGTCCGTGGTCACGGACAACCCGTCCGTGGCCCCGGACAATGAGTCCGAGGTCATGGACAGCCCACGGACAGTGGGTTTTTGATCGTTCCCGAAGGTGTTTTGAGCTCAAATTTTATGGATGTGTAGCCTGAAAGATTATAAACACGTTAGCAATTGAAGGAACTCAATTTGAAATCAAAATTAATACGGAACTTAGCAAACAAGTAACAAGGCAGTAGCAAAAACAATTAGCAATACAGAAGCGAAAAAGAGTTAGTTTGAGCCCAAATTTTGAGGCAAGACAGATAATATCGTAGAGAATTAGGAAAGTAGAATTTCTATCTGTTTTACCTTCGGATTCACAATGATTCTTCACACCGGGATCCGTCAAGTGCTCCGTTGATGGCAGACCCGAAAGGTTTCCGAACCAAGCTTCTGGTTTTTGGTTTTTCTTGCTGTCCCTCACGTTTTGGTGGTGTTTTGTGGGGTTTTGATGATTATTGGTGCTTTGGGGATTGGAAAACGAGATTAGATGGTGATTTCGGGGGATTTTCGGTATGATTCGGGTGGCCGGGTGTTGGAAAACGTGAGAGAGAGAGAGAGAGAGAGGAGGTTGTGCTTTCTGACTCCCTAGGGTTCTTGAGCTTGTGAGATTCAGATTTTATCAAAAAACCTATCCCCTTGTATAGACTTTCTTAAAGATAAAGAAAATCTAGTAAAAGTAAGATTTTTTGATATTTTAATTAAATGACTTCCCAAAGGAATTTTGCTGTGAAATTTTAACCACTTGTCAAGGATGGCAATTATGAATTTTCTGAAGTGGAATCGAATTTTTTAAATGTTGGAATTTTTTTAAATTGAATTTCTCGTCAGATTCAGTCAGAAATTGCTAGAAAATTATTGGAAATTCGAAAAATCAAAATTCCAATGCCATTATGCTTAGAATGTCATCCTCTATCATGGGATTAAATATCAAAGCATTTCAAGCTGATTTGGGCATCTTTTGGAGGAGAGAGAAATCCTATAGGAGGTCTCGGGAGCCTTAAGAATTACAAAAACGCCCCTGAAAATGAGGAAACTGCTCCTCATGCCCTGGAATGCGCCGAACGAGCCAGAATCTCCCATTACTCGATTAAATGCCCCTCACAACACCAAAACCTCATAGACCCTAACCAGGGGGGTCAAAATTTTGGGTATAATAGATTGCCCCCCGTCAACTGGACTTTGTAATGGATGTGAAAAGTCTGGTTGATGCTTGATTGACGCCCCAAAATTTTAGATTCCACAGGATTCTCCCTGTTGTGTGAAACCGCATTGACCACGTCCAGCTATTCGGAGGCGCTGACTACCTAACAAAACGTCGTCGAGCTGTTCTAAGGCGCTGACTACCTATAAGTGAAAATGTGTCAGGCTATTCTAAGGCGCTGACTACCTAAGCAACAAAACGTCGTCGAGCTGTTCTAAGGCGCTGACTACCTAGGTGACGAGAATGAAATAATGTCAAGCGGTTCAAAGGTGTTGACTACCTATAATACATGAAATGATGTCAAACTATTCTAAGGCGCGGACTACCTGTAATAAATGAAACGATGCAATGTCAAGCGATCCTAAGGCGTTGACTACCTAGGATGTGAAAACTGTATGCAGATGCAAGAATGCTGAAATGCTAACGATGCTAATGATGCTGATGCTGATGCTGATGATGCTCGGATGCTTCTGGGGACCGAAACCCGTGCCAATGCTCCTGGCTGGACCCAATGTGGACTTATTGCCATCGCCCCCCAAGCTGGTGTGTAGGGATAACTCCTAGTAAAAACCCTGGGGACTTATTGCCTTTGCCCACCATTCGTTGATCCCAAAAAATAAGTTGACATCGCAAAAGGAGGATTTATTGCCATCACCTCGCCAACTTTCTGTCGCCAGGTCTTGTGACGCGCCTGGATAATGCAACTAGGTCTTATGAACGAGCCTATATGAATGAGATGAATGTAATGTGTTTGATGAGAGTGGGTAAGCTAAAAGGTAATGCTAGGTCTTACTACGAGCCTAAGGAAATGCAACTATGTCTTATGACGAGCCTAAAGGACGGTTCTAGGTCTTATGACGAGCCTAAGGAAGGATCTAGGTCTTATGACGGGCCTAAGGATGGTTCTAGGTCTTATGACGAGCCTAAGGAAGGATCTAGGTCTTATGACGGGCCTAAGGATGGTTCTAGGTCTTATGACGAGCCTAAGGAAGAATCTAGGTCTTATGACGGGCCTAATGATGGTTCTAGGTCTTATGACGGGCCTAAGGATGGTTCTAGGTCTTATGACGGGCCTAGGGATGGTTCTAGGTCTTATGACGAGCCTAAGGAAGGATCTAGGTCTTATGACGGGCCTAAGGATAGTTCTAGGTCTTATGACGAGCCTAAGGAAGGATCTAGGTCTTATGACGGGCCAAAGGATGGTTCTAGGTCTTTTGACGAGCCTAAGGAAGGATCTAGGTCTTATGACGGGCCTAAGGATGGTTCTAGGTCTTATGACGAGCCTAAGGATGGTTCTAGGTCTTATGACCAGCCGAAGGAAGGATCTAGGTCTTATGACGAGCCTAAGGATGGTTCTAGGTCTTATGACGAGCCTAGGGAAGGATCTGAGTGAAAATGTGTTAGGTGCATGATGAATGTAGAAGGACTAATGCTTATGGCAAACCTGGAGATGGTAGGGCTCATGACGGGCCTGTGGGTGTTTAAATGTGAAGGAAGGGCTTAGGTAGGGCCTGAGGATGTTTGAAAGTGGTGGAAGGGCTTAGGACGGGCCTGAGTGATGTGAGAGGGTTTTTAAACCTTTGGGTTTCGGGTTTTTGGGCCTCCATCGGTGTCATTGTTGCAATTGTTGGGACCAACAATTGCCCCCAGTATTTTTCCTTGAGGTGCTCTCAGTTTTCAGGGCTTCATGGCAATCGAACGGAACGATCGATTGCCCCCAGTATTTTCTTTGATTAATTGCACAAGAACAAATCTCATCCTCACAAGGTCAAGGTTTACTTTGATGTGGTGCCTTCTATCCTACACTCAAAGTGTTTGATGTTTGCACTCGTGCCCTCCTTTTGGTCAAGACATCTCAACCATTGAATTTGACATTTGTTAGATTTACACGTTCAACCTGTTACTTTCACGTGATTAGATACACAACTACTAAGTCGGAAGTCTTTTAAGCTTATAACGCGGCCATGGGGTGTAATGAAAGACAATGGGACGATGGAGGAATGTTCAGGATATGTGGGGCTATAAGGGTGACCAAAGCTGCAACTTGCACCTTCTCCCGGACTTGCTTTCTTTGTCTTGAAGTCGTTTGGCTACTTCGTGATGAATTCGCTTGCGAGCTTGGAACTTGGGACTTTTGGTTTGTTCCTTGCACCTTCTCTCTTTTTTCTGATTTTGGATTACTTCGAGGCTTTTCAGGTTTGCCTTTCTCTTTTCCTTCGGGGTTCTTGTGTTTCCCGGTTTTGAACTTTGAGAGCTATTTTTGATGTTAGCTCATTTGGATCCTGTGCCGCGTCGGGACCATTTACGGATCGCTTCGTCATGCTGGTAGCAGTTTTGCTTCTTTGGACTTGTGAAGTTGCTGTTCGGAAGTCGGGCTCCTTGCTTCCTTTGGTCACCGGGTCGGTTGTTCATCATTGGCTGGCTTGTTTGTGGAGTTTGTAGTGTTGTAAAAGAGGATGTACATGAAAAGCTCAGCGGGGGTGCCTAGGGTTAATGTCAGGGTTCACTAGCTTTTTGGCTATGTGGTGCTGTACCTAGGTGCTTCGTCATCCCTAATAGTTGTGTATCCGTTCTTTCTTACTTTTCATAGGTTTAAGCGTAATTTTACAAATTATCTCCTTCGGTTGGAGTCACACCGTTTTCCTTACCTTTGAATTTGACCTCTCTGGAGTCGTGTTAAAATGACACGCTCGTTCTTTCTTGGTTTTACCACTCAAGACGCTGTCACGCAATGTTCGCTCAAAGACTTGTTCACGCGCTTAAAGAAATAATCATCTTCAGTCTTAAACTCAGATTGCCCCCAGTATTGTTGTGGGGTTTACTTAACAAACCTTTTGGATACCCAAGTTATTTGTGGAGGGTGATTGCATGTGTGACGGTAAACGATGGTGGTGAGTGGTGATGGGGTGATTGCTGAATTATTTATTTTCATTCTTTTGGCGGCGGTAGTCTTGGTTTAAGCTTTGGTGAAGTGGCGGAAATGATGGGATGCTGTGTGGTGACTGTAATGGAGGTGGTGAATGCTTGGATGGGAAAGTGATTTTGTACAAGAGGTTTCACGAAAAACAAAGGTTTTTTTTTCTTTTACATGTTTGCAGCCATGCTTTATGAGAGAGAGAGAGAGAGTTTTCCCCTTTTCTTTTCTTCCTCTTCTTCTCTTTTTTTTAGCACATGAACGAATGTATAAACATTAAAACATGAACAAAGAAGAAATTTTATTGATAACCAAAAGAAGTAACAATGACATTGAGTACCAACCAAATGGAAAAGAACAACTAAACTAACTATGGTATGAAAGAAACTATGTAAAACAACCAAAGGAAAATAACAAAGGCTCCTAACAACCCCAAAGCTGGAAGTAAATGGCTAACTACCCCTAACCTACGACCTATTCTTCAAGGAACATCCAATCGGGCATCGCTTCCTCCTCTACCACTCTTACCGTATCCTGTAAACATGGAGAACATGAGCATATGAGCAAAGATGATAGTTCAATTGCTGAAATGAAAGATGGGTCCATTGACGCACCGAGTCCTTGACGACCAGGATTCGCTGCCGGAGACAGGACGTCTGGGATTCCCTAAAGATCCTTGCCAAGACCCTTACCCTCTTGATAACCATACTTCTCCATGATAACCTTCCCTGGCCCAACTTCAAGTTTATGAAGAGAAGTTGGGTCAGATTGCTCTGGTACAACGCTGAACCTGTTTAGATGGGACGAACCCTCCTCTTCAACCATGCAAACAGGCAACTCCTTCTGATGCGGTTCCCCTCTAACGACATAAACCTTCCCGTCTCTTTTGAACTTCAAACACTGATGCACCGTAGAAGGGACGACCTACAAATCTTGAAGGAAATCCCGTCCCAGAATTAGATTGAAAGAATAGGGAATTTGCAGAACCAAGAACTTCACTGGATGAATAACCGTCCCAAACTTGAGTGGAAGATCCAGTAGGCCGAAGACATGCCTTGGGTTGTCGTCATACCCTCGTAACACTATTTGGTAAGACTCAAACTTGTCGTAACCCATACCCTCTGCCACTTTCAGAGGACAGATGCTGACGTCCTCTCCTGTGTCAATAAGGACCTTTGGCACCTTGAAGGCCCCACACCAAACAATAATATATAATGCTTTTCCCGAGTGTTCGGAGATCTCGCTATCGTGAAAACTGATCTCCTCTTCCTGCTTTTGCCAAAGAGCCGCGACCATCCTTTCCGGGGCTAAACTTTCCTCTGGCCCGCCCAAATGTTTGGCAATGGCCCGTCGGTGCTCTGGTGAGATCGTAAGCAAAGACCAGATTGCCATGGGGATGGTTGTTGCCTTCAGCTTTTGAAGCAATTCTCATTCACCTGGGATTTCTTCAGCCACCGGGGGAGACAACATTCGCTCTTCCCCTTGCGACGGCTTTTCAGGTGATCCGTAGTGCCTTCCCGACCGGGTAATGTGAGAATTTGCTGGAACAAAGCTAACCGTGGATGTGGGCTTCCGTCTTGCCCCTCGTGCCGGCTTTTTGTCATCCCAGAAAACAGTAAAGGCAGCACACTGAACTTCGGATTCTGAAGTCTCGAGGTCATCCAAACGCTGATATCCTTGATCGATGAGGTCCTGGATCCGGTGTCTCAAGACTTTGCAATCATTGGTATCATGCCCCTGTGAGCCTCGATTTTAAACCCTACCCTATGTTGATTAAAGATGATTAGGATCTAACCGGGTTTTAGGTCCACTTATAACCTAAGATTAATAACAATGTCATTTAACAATAATTATTAAAACCTAAGCTAGCTCACTGGAACCTATTATGAGTCGCCACCTAATTTTAACCTAGATCAAATTAGGAAAGGAGAGTTCGGGTTCGGGGGCTTGGTATTCGACTTATTTAGGGTTCAATTACTTTCATTACCCCTAGAAGTTGTTTTTCCTCTACTTAGTTTAATTACGGCTTATTACGAGTCGTTTTAACCTAAGTGCGCAAGCTTCTGTTTTTTTGTGTTTTTTAGCATTTTTTGACAGAAAATTAAAGTGAAATTAAAGATTCCTAAACTAGGGTTTTGGAGGCAGAATTAGGTCAAATTTTTTTTCCGTCCGTGGCTACGGACCTAATGTCCGAACCCTCGGACCCTAGTTACCTATGTGAACATAAAAGTCGAATTTAAACAGAAACGAGATTTTGAAAAGTCCGGGGCCATGGACAGGACGTCCATGGGCCCAGACATGTTTTATAAAGCCCTAATTGTTGAAAATAAAAATATCCCGCCACCGTCCAGGGGCGTCCGGGCTTACGGACTGGGCGTCCGGGACCCCGGACATAGCGTCCGTGGGTGCGGACCGCCCTCGGACGGCGGCGTTTGGGTGGTTCCCGGTGGTGTTTTTGGCTCAAAATTTATGGGTAGGTAGCCTGAAAGATTCTAAACACGTTAGTGAGCAAAATTTTGCATTTTGAGTACGAATTAAACACGAAACTTAGCAAACAAGTTATTGGGCAAGAAGCGGAAGCAAACGTTAATTCATAGCGGTAAATAGTCAATTTCGACTCCAAAATTTAACACTAGAATAGTTAATGCCGAGCAAAGTCAGAAAAATTTGATTTCAACCTGTTTTACCTTCAGGTTTAATGAGACTCTTCACATCGGGTGGGTCTTTTTGGGTGCTTTCGTTGATGCCAGTGTTCTGGATTGACATAAATCGAATTGAGCTTCTGACTTCCTTCTTATTTATGTTGTTAAGGACTTGTTTCTTCTGTCTTCTTTTTTGTGTGTGTTTTGTGTGTTTTTGTTTGTGGGCTTGGAAGTTCAATGGGAGAAGAAAGGATGAGTTTTTGGTGATTTCGTGATTTCTGGCAGAGTTTCGGTGTTTGAGGCTGGAAGGGTAAAAACGTGGGGAGAAGGTTTGTGGGCTTGCTCCTCTCTGACTTTGGAAGTGTTTCTCCTCTGCCCTAGGTCGTTTTTTGGAAGGTCCTTTTATAGAAGAGCAAGGTCATGTTGATAGAACAAGATTTTTATCTAAAACCCTGATTTTGTGCTCTAAGGGAATCTGATTTTTTAAAATATGTTTCAGGCCGATAAAAATATTAAATTTTAACTGAAGATAAGAATGATTTTTAAGAATTTTGAGAGTTGGAATCGGTTATTTTGATAAATAACCGAGTAGATAAAAATCTCACAATCTGGAATATCCCATAATTCATAACTTATTATTGGAAAGTCGAAATAACAAAATTCCAACGGCATTAGTCTCTAATAATCATCCTCTATCTTGTGTTAAAACTTCATGACGTTTTGTTTTGATTTCGGTATTTTTCATAGGAGAGAGAAAATTGCAAAAATGATTGAATTTCTCTTTTAATTTTGGGTTAAGGTTCCAAATAAATAATTTCAGGTTATGACTGTATGTAGTCATGATAACCATGTGACAATTTTATTTTAATTTTGGAAACCTTTTATTATTTCTATTTTGAGGTTATTTCATGTGTTAATTAAAGAAATTAGCTTATAATATGAATTAAAAGCTAAATTTCCAGAATAAATATTATCAGAAAATCATGAAATACCTTTCATAATGACTATGATATTTGGAAGTGTTTGGAGATAATGAACAAGTCATATGAAAATAGAAAATCCCGATAATGTCATTGGAAAATCCCGCCTTGGTGCTTTTTGACCCCTTTTGCCCTTTGTAACACGTATGCCTTAGAGACTACTCCGGGGGGGTTGAAATTTTGGGTATAACAGCCCCGCTAGCTGATGGTACCTGCAAAAGTGACTAAGCTTACTCCCCTTTCGTGTCTCTCCATGGCGAGGAATGAGCGGTCGTATTAGCCCTTCGTCCTGCAGCTCCTCAAAGGCCTGGCTTAAGGGACAACCGATGGGTGTGAATTCCCTTTTGGCTTTGTGGGGATGCTCCGGTACTGGGGTTGCAATCTGGATTTTTCCTTCTTGGGCCAATAAAAAAAATTTTAGACTTCAAATTATGACAATTCTCCGTGGAGTTGCCCGTGAGTAGGTGGAAACGATAGAATGCTCGGGTATGCCCCTAGATGCCGACCCGCCGAACCGCGGGGCTTTGATTTGGACTAACCTCCGCCCTAGAAGTACTCTCAGAATCTGACGCTACGGCGGCTGCAGATCACAAAAATGGGCACCTGTCGGGCCTGCTCTCGTTGCGGTTTTGGTTCTCCGGTGGACTTGGACCCCGTCTCATTAGGGGCCAGATCTAAAGGGATGATTTCCCCGAGAGTATGAATGAGAACTCTCGCTTCCCTTGCAGCCGACACAAATCTTGAGCTTAGCTCTTCCAAGGCACTCCTGTGGATAAATTCTAATTCGGCTAGTTTCCCTATCAAGTCCACAAGCTCAGCGAGCTGAGTACTTCGATCATTAACTCCAGACGACATCCTAGCTGCGAAGGGTGCTGCCTGTTTTAAACAAGAAGATAAGTCAGCATTGCGGGAGTGAGACTTGGACTAAACTTAGAAACAAAGGCCGAAAATTAGTGCGCTGCAATGAATACCGGACCCTAAAATTTTGGAAGAGTCTGCCCTGGTCTAAACTTTTGTGTTGTAGGGTTCGTTGGTCTTACGAGTGGGTATTACAAGAATCAGGCTTGTAACAAGAATCAGCCTAAAGGATTTTGTTGATCTTGGGGTGATAGAAGTATTTGGACTATCAGGACCCTTTAAATGTTTCGTCTGGGCTAGAAGAGATTGAAGGACTGATACAGATACTGGGCCTGAGGCCCAGGAGAAAAAGAACATATGCACATAAGTCTTTCATAAGGAGGTGATGCAAATGTCCTCACAAAATGACTCAGTCCAACGGGTACGGATCGATCCGGAGAGGTGCTTGGGGCGCGGGCCCAGGTCACCACAAAGGAATAGGGCTTGCACGCTATTCTCTTTGGGCTTCCCCACTTCTTCACATCACCTAAAGGTTTGCGTCTACGGTCGGGTCTTTGATTGACCAAACAATGGGCTAGGTAAGGGTACAGCCAGGAAAATGCTTGGGGCTAAAGCCTAGGTATTAAGGGGGTGTGGTTAGACGACACCCTCCTCTTTTCCCCTACTTATTTACATCACCTAAAAGGTGTGAGTTCCTGACAAGGGACCCTCAAGCGGGTCCCAGGGTGAAATTGGTTTGCGTGGACCCTCGCTCTCATATGATGCAAGGGTGCAAAAATTAAAGCGCGCACAAAAGTAAATAAACAATGTAATAAAAAGCCATAAATAAACATTTTTCAAGTAGAGCCCTCTTTCTTAAAATTAAACAAGTTAAAATTAAGAATTTTGTCCCTTGCAGAGTCGCCAGTCTGTGAGCCTCGATTTTAAACCCTATCCTATGTTGATTAAAGCTGATTAGGATCTAATCAGGTTTTAGGTCCACTTATAACCTAAGATTAATAACTATGTCATATAACAATAATTATTAAAACCCAAGCTAGCTCACTCAAACCTATTATGAGTCGCCACCTAATTTTAACCTAGAGTAAATTAGGAAAGGTAGAGTTCGGGTTTGGGGGCTTGATATTCGACTTAATTAGGGTTCAAATTACTTTCATTACCCTTCCTAGGTCGTTTTTCCTCTACTTTGTTTATTTACGGCTTTCTACGAAGTTGTTTTTAACCTAGGGGCGCGCTTCTGTTTTTTTATCTTTTAGTGTTTTTTGACAGAAAATTAAAGTGAAATTACAAGCTACCTAAACTAGGGTTTCGGAGGCAGAATTAGGTCAAATTTTTATTACGTTCGTAGCCACGGACCTAATGTCCGAGACCACGGACCCCAATTGAATTAAATGATTTTGAAAACAGAACAAAAATAAAAACGCAAACTTGAAAGGTCCGGGGCCACGGACAGGGTGTCCGTGGGCCCGGACATGTATTGACTGAAATACCCCGAACTTAAATATAGGGATAAAAATTAATCTAATACGTATTTAAGGGCCTAATGGTACCTGATTAATATTGGTAAGGAAAAAAATAAACCCAAAAGAAATAAAGAATCGCTTAAAAGGCGAAAAACGCTAAATAAGCGTTAAATAACCATAGGAGGTATGAGACCTCGGTTAGCGTATTAAATGGATTTTGAAGGTTTAATAAGACCTAAATAATATATGGGAACAACTCCCGAAGAAAACGGATCCAAATAATGAATTAGAACGCTAATAGAGCTTTAGAGCACGTTTTTCGAGAAAACCCGAAAACGTGACTTTAAGTGGTCAAACGAACCCGTAAAAATTATAAGTCATTAAATAAATATTATTAAGCATTTATGAAAGCTTAATAACCAATAAAAATAAAGAAACGAGAAAATTCCGGAAAATGGGCCCGGTTAGTGAACAGTACCTAAACCGGGTAAAATAGCGAGCGTTTTCTGTAAAAGACGAAAAACGCTCCAACTAGTATAACTGTAGGGGGACCGATTTTTAATAGTCAAATAACTCCCTCACACACACATGTAACTAGTTAACAAATAAAGAGAACCAAAAAGCAAAGTAATAAAGTAAAAAGCAACCCCCACACTCTCTCACCTCTTATTCCCTCATTTCCTCTCATCTCTCTCCTACCCTCTTCCCCTCCACCGATTTCTCTCTCTTCTCTCCCTCTGGTTGGGCAATTTTGTAGAGCTTCAAGAAGCTCCCATGGCAACTCCACCTTCTACCTCATGCTCCATCCTCATGTAAGCTCCAAACTCAAAAATAATCACATATTTGTAATCCCCTCATCCTCCTCTATCATTCCCTCTTTTCAAAATTCGAAAAGGATGAGTTTCATCTCCATGGGTTTTCCCCATTCAAAGAGATAATGGCACCAATGTAAAGCTTGGAGTCTCCTCTCTCCATTAAGGTAAAAATCTATATGAAAAACTCATGTTTTCTCCACCGTACTCCATAACCGATTTTTGCCTCTTTGTGATGCCTTGTTTTCTCTCTCTTCTTTGAGCAAAATATCAACCTAGCAATGGTGGTGGACTCACCTTCTGGAACCAAGGGCTAAAACCCCTTCTAAAACTCTCCAAAGGTAAACCCTAGAAATTTCATTTTAAACACTTCAATGAATTGGCATTAATTTAACAGTTAGTATATTAATTGTAGTGTTTTGTGTTCATTGGGTGATGGGAATGGAGTTTGGCAACTCCATTCCCCACATGGCCGATTTGGGCAAGAAAGGAAGAAGGAGGAGAAATGAGAAAGAAAGAATGAAATATAAGCTCAAGGTAAGAGCTCTTTACTAATGTTAAATTTTAGTGCATTAGAGTAATGGGAATGGGTAAACCAATCTAAAGAACCCAAATAATGTACTAGTAATGTAATTGTGGAAGTTGAGTAATTGTGCAATAGTATGTGAATGGTAGGCCTTGGAGCCAAATGGTTGTGTATGAGTATTAGTGTTGATGTTTGATGGAGTATTGGTGTATTGGGAAGGATTTATATTTGTATTGATTGCTGGTAGGACCCTTGTAAGGGTGTGGCTAGATTAGGAATGAATTTGGTGAGAATTGGTATGTGTGGCCAAGTAAGAAAAGTAGATGAATTATGGCAAAATTTTGGTAGGAATATGTGCATTTGTGAATGACTTGGTCAATGGGGGAACCAAGGTGTGTATTGGGGATTGTAGGGATGTCTAATGACCATGGAATGATATTTGAAGTATGGGAGTACTAGGATGCAAAATCTGTAGCAAAGAGTGCAAGGAATGCCTTGGAGAAACTAGGAAGAACTAGAGTATAAGACTTGGTAAAGTAAATGTTGGACTTGGGTATAGAAGGTGCAAATTGCATGGAAATGAATTGTCATGGTGAGATGAGGTAATTGGGATGCTAATAGTGGCATTGGTTGAGAAGTAATGGATGGTAGAATGGAGTTTAAAAATCTGTAGCATTGAAGGATGAAAAACTATTGTAAGTGTGGAAGTGAAGTGATGGAATTGTGTAAGTTGATTGATGGATTTGGTAAGGAGTTTGGTGGATGAAATAAGGCAATTTGGAGGGCCTAGGTAGTGTTTAAACATGTGGGATTAAATGTAGGAAGATTGGAGAAACAATGGGCAAAGTATAGAACTGAAAACAGAAATAAAAATGCAAATACTGGGCTGGACCAACCTTGGGACCGAACTTGCAAGGTCGGTCGAGCCCAGATTTACAAGGACGGGAAAGCTTCTGGACTGGACCGAACTTGCGACCGGACTTGCAAGTTCGGTCGGACCAGAGAAATTCTCCCGTCTGTAACCTACTGGAATGGACCGACCTTGCGACCGGACTTGCAAGGTCGGTCGACACAAAATTTTTCCGTCTTGTAAGTTACTGGAATGGACCGACCTTGCGACCGGACTTGCAAGGTCGGTCGGGCTAAAAATTTCACGTCAGGTAACTCACTGGAATGGACCGACCTTGGGACCGGACTTGCAAGGTCGGTCGGCCCTGTAATTTTCCAGCGTATTATCCTACTGACTTCGACCGGCCGTGGGACCGACCCTGGGTAAGGTCGGTCGAGTCATACAAAAAAAATTAAATTAAATAATAATAATATATATATGTATATATATATATGTATACCCACATATACATATGTACATATATGTAAGTATACCGATGTTAAGTAAGAAAACTAACTTAAAGGAGGTAAACAATGTGTAAGTATAAGAACGTTGAGTTAAACCAAAGCAATGGGATAACGGGGTAAGCACGGGAGTAGTAGCTATGAATGTATTGTAATGCTTAGAATTGATTGAACCATTTGGCATGTAGTCATTGGTTCGAGACTAAAACTCGAGGAACAAATAAGGAACTATGGAGCAAGGGAACACCCGATAAAGTAAACCAACGGTGAAAGGTATGATTTCTTCATGCCCTGTATCCTAATCTAGTTACCCCGATTTGTGTGCTTATTTGATCACCTAATAAGATAAATGCATGAATCGGATTATATTGCACTTACTCGTGCTTGTTTACATTGTTCTTGATATTTGTCTTGAACAATAGTTTGTATAATTCATGAAATATATGAATGATGATGACTTGTATTCGAATCTTGTATTGTGCTTAAGTATTGTATTGTATTTTGTATAAGTGGGTATTGAGCATAGTAATTGTGTATGTGGCTTGTATGAATGACTTCTGCTAATTCCTAACTACCTAACTCCTAACTTAAGTGAGTAAACTGGAATGAGTAGAAGTCCGATATAGCTTCGGCCACGCGTGAGGATGCGGAGTCACAAGAGGTTGGCTGCAATTCCTGACTCTTAAACTGGTCCGCGGCCCAAATCCCTAAAATGGGTAGCATCCCGGATTGGTGAGTCAAGTAAATCCCGGAGGTGGGACGGAGTAGTCCCAAGGGCCGGAGGTCCCGACGACTTAACATGAGTAAGAGTAAGAGTAAGTAAGTATGTATGAGTATGAGTATGTATGTGTATGTATGGAGTAACGAGTAAAAGAGTAATCTCCACCCGATTAACCCGGGTGGACCAATGAAGCTAACAAATATTGTATATTGTGTATGTAATGTGTATGTGTAATTCGGAAAAAGGTAAGTATGTATTGGATGGTTTATGTTGTACTTCTCGTATGTAATAAAGTGTATGTATGTGTGTATGTCTTGCGTAATGTATTGTAATATTGTGTATAAGAGCATGTATGCATGTATGTTTGTATGAAAACGAACCGCATGTATTCGACCAAGTGGTCGGCGTACCCTCACTAGTACGCGGGGTATGTGGTTATCATGCGCAGTGAAAGCTGACCCCCTAGGGGGAACGTTTTTAGTGTGCAGGTACCCGAAGCGAATGTGGTCAAGGTAAGAGACCGGTGGCACACTCTTGTACTTAGGGAGTAAGTAGTTGCGAGGAATGGGTAGATGTAGACTCTTATTGAGTGTGTGTGAACTTGGTAGAGATATTGTAATTGTATAAGGATTCTAGTAGACTCAGTTAAGTGTATTGTATTGTATGAATTATGGAGGAGTAAGTATTGAACGGAGCATTGTCGTATTTGATTGATGAATGGAGTATGTATTATAGATGTGTAGTACTCGGGATTCCGGTCCATCAGACCGATGCTGTATGTAGAAGTAGTAGCCTTGTTAGTCACGTGGGTGACTAACGGCATTGTATCACCCACTGTATGTAAGTATGTATCCGCTGCATGTATCCAATGTGTAAGGAGATTGGACGGTAAGCGCTGTATTAATGGTAGGGGTGTTACAAAAAGTGGTATCAGAGCGAAGTATCGCTCTGATGACTGGAAATACCGAGCTTAGGAATACCGAGTTAGGAATTAGAAGCTTAGGGCTAGGGGCTGAGTGTTAGCATTAGAGGTATGCTTGATAGGAACTCCTGGTGAGTACCGGATACCTACAATACCAGTCCCGCCCACCGCATCCCCATCGTATAACTTGGGAAATGACGCCAGAGAGAGGAGAAGCCCTCTCATACTCGGGAAAACCCGATCTGGCAGTAATGAGATATTCCTACAAGAGGAAAGAACCTGACATATAATAGATTCCAAGAGATGGAAGGCCCGGAGATGGATCCCGGTTGGACAACAATACCCGCACTTAATAGCGGTGGAATAAGAACTCCAACCACAAGGAGGCTACAACTTACAACAGCATGGGGCGACATGCTTAGCAGTCGCAGAACCTAGCTAGTCAACCAACAGCAGGAAAGAAGCACTAACCGTGTAACGGAATGAAAAAGGGAGCAGCAACGGAACCCGAGACACAAGTCTACGGGATAGTAATACTTGAATAATACCACCAACGGTATGCTAGTTGACTAAGGCTATAGTCGGAAGCGGTTAACTCCAAAACTACGACGCAATTAAGGTTGCAATACCTGGCCAGTATAGCTCAGACAACTGCAAGAACAGCCATGAGATATAATCCAATAGGACTACAAGAGTGGTGCCTAAACGAGGTAGGCTCAGTAGCCACCACAAATGAGTGGGAACGAGTCACAAGGAACAACACTAAACCAAATAGAACGGGAATCTCCACGGAATGGAGAAGTACCCAGATCTACGACAGCCACGTCTAGACCACCAAGAAGCTACTAAAAGATGGAGTATACCAATTATAGATCAATAAGATCAAGGGAAGCGTCAACAAGACTAACGAACACGAATGGGAACCATACCGTGATCGGTATAGGATTTCCCAAAAAACCTCCAGCACCACGCACTTGCCACGGCAAGTGCAGTAAGAACATGAACATGTAAAGGAACACTAACACGTCTCAAGTACATAGTAATGTACGGCGACCGTAATGAAGCAACCACAGGATCACACATCCTAACAACCAGACGTATGAAACCTTGGGAAGGCATAACGGCCGACCGCTGTACTTAGTACATACCAGTCAGCGAGAAGCTAGACTTGGTCAAGACCTCAAGCATGGCTAGGCCATGAGAGATTTCTTTTAACACCGAACCATTGCTTTTAAAACCCAAAATTTTTCTTTCAAACCACAACCTTCTTTAAAACCTTGGATTTTAAAACCAGACCAACAGAATTACGGTGAGTATCATTAAAGTGATACAAGAGGATTGGCAGTAGAATACTTCAACCTAGGCGTGTGACGAACATTACAGTGTAACCAATTACGGGGATGTGGGACAACTGCACTCCGAAGGAGCCTGCGGGCCTGACATATAGTTAGGTAAATGGTAACGTATCACATGGTACCCCACGTATGTACACATGAGTGTACACACCCGGAAGTAGTCAACTCCGTTCCATGGATCATGAGTGAATTCAAACCAGAACAGCTGGACGCCTCAGACAATCAAGCATAAAGGAACATAGAGAACTCATCTGAAAGTAAGGAATAAGAACTAGGAAGTGCAAAGAGCACAAACTAGTAAGTATAGACATTGGATATGTCTCAAGGACATCAAACAAACACGTGATAGCTGGGAAGTCCACCCAGCCTAGACACGGTAAGGCAACTGCCTAACGTGAACACCACGATACTCAATAAACGGGACAGAGTTCCCACGAACAATTACACGATTACCACAAATATAATCCATCATTGAAGGGAATATTAAACCTAGTCTCAAGCGCTAGGAGCAAGTAAAAACGGTCTACCCAACGACGGGAGACGTTATAAACCAAAAGGGAATAACTCAAATACAATATCACAAGGCGGTATAGTAGACACAACATATCGTAAACATTAGCCGGATGATACGGCACAAACTAACAGCACTCAGAGCATCCTTGAAGGTGTCGAGTTAATAACAGAAGAACAAAGCATCATGATACGAGCTCAGGAGCTGGAATGAACATTCGGTTAGAACACCGAAGGGATTTCACTTAACAGGAAATACCCTCAACCACTGAAAGGCACTGGCTAACATTAGATTGCCTAAAAGGGTCTCCTATGAACGGAAGCGTGATGTCACGACTTACCATGGAGCCCAGTAATACCTCCAACCTATGGGCTATACAGGGAGTGGAGACATGTATAAGCAGCTTGCAAAGAGCATAGCTTGCAACAATAAGGCTTAAAAGCCATCAACCAACTATGTTATGTAGACCTTTACGGTTGTAGAACCCACACCATTGATAACAAGACTTGCAAGAGATATTGTCTCATACGACAAGAAATCAACAACTGGACCGTCAGTTCAACCCGACATCCTGAGCGGCTTGGAGTAATGGCCATCTCAGTGTCACTGTCACTAGAGCACCAGCCTAGTATACAGTTGACAAGCTTTTAATTACCCTTCATGCCCACTGTAGCAACAATAACACGGAGGCATAAGAATCAGGATAACGCCAAATTGGCCTAGTCCACACTTGGACACTACGAGGAACCCAAGGGAAGGTACCCCTCGTTAACCGAAGACCACCAATGCGGTGATGATGTGAACCCTTAGAAAAGGCTTCCATCTACTATAACAATTAAGCCCACGTAATAGATATTGCCAAGGGGCGATGGAATAAGGAAATGAGATTTCCAAACCATTACGACTTAAAGGAGTAAGCATACTCCATATACACCCAAACATGTGGTGGACCATTGCGTAAACACCAACATAGCAAACCTTGTTATTAGACCTATGAGTGGAGACAAACCCCTCAACAAGAACTTTCATTTATCAGTAATAGAATACTCTCAATTAGAGAACGGGACCAGAAAACCCTTGAAGCTTCATGGGATGTCCCGGTGATGTACATACAAGAATAAAACCGCACAGCTAGAGCCTATAACCAATGCTCAGCTTTGGGAGGACAGTAATTGTCAAAAACAATCAATATGAGTGCACATTGCACACCATGAATGACCAACGCTCAAGAGAGCTTGTAACCCGGTAAATTGCTTTATCCTTGGTCAACCAAGATACTTGGTAAATTGTATTACAAATGGTGATAGAAGGTGAGGTAAGTTAACCTACACATAAAACCTAAGTGGAATAAGACATCTCCACGTTGGGAAGATAATAAGATTGCCGTATGCTACGACAACCGTCATACACACAAACACAGGAAACTCCTAGTGTATTTACACCATAAGGAAATGGTGCCAATGACAATGGCAATGAGTAAAGAGAAACTATCACAATAACAGAAACAGTAAAAACGATGTTGTATAATGAGTAAGAATACGGTGCGCAACAAGCGACCGATATGAGGAAGTAGCAGATAATGACACGGAGTATAAATACGAGATGACAGGCAAAAATATTCTTTCCTATCACATAAGTGACTTACTGTCAAGCGTTTACGCCTCTGCACTCTGTATGACTGAGTGTTTTGGCATTGCACTTGTTCAGCTAATGATCTAATGAGATGGCTAGGGATATGGAGAATGTAAACCTTAGTAAATCTTTCCTTTCACCACAAACATGGCATAAGCCAGTCAAGCAAGCCTAGCAACATACAGTGCGGCCTAAGGCCAAAGAAGCACGAAGAGTGTACAACACACTAGTAATCACAAGATGTGAATTCCATTGGAATATAAGGCGAAAGAAGACATATCAAAGTCACTAGGACCGACGCATAGAAAATGCAAGGTCATACAAGTAAAGAACACTTGTACTGAACCAGGAGAACTGGTATAATTCAGAAGCTATTGACAACAGAGGAAGTACTACAACTAAGTAGTAACTTAACCTCGCCCGACAATAAGTCGGAGGAGCTTAATGAATAATCGTGGAAGCATATATAGCATGTGCAGTAGATTACCAGAGAGCTGGTTATAAATCTTAAACTCGTTGAGTTCAAACACGGTAAAAGAATACCGCAGTTGTTTAGTAAACCTTATTCCCATAATAGACGGATGAGAAGGTGATGTATAGCACATTAAGGATAACAAGAAGGGTGAATAACCCAAGTTATCAGGGTCGCGCAGCAGAAGCTAGTGGGCCCTAGCTAGGATAATGTACCTAGTGAGCATAATACAATGGCTATTAATGCCTTGAAGCCGATTAGGCTAGAATCTAATTAAATATGAGTTAAATAAACTCATATAGGAACTCTTGGTGCAAAGACTAAACCATTGGTATGGTTAAGACCCCTTTGACTAGAGCATATTGTATAGTATACGGTAGTGAAGCTAAACGCTTCAGCTTGCCCAGACTGATTAAACCAAAGTTTAATAATAATAAAATATGGTAGATTACATGGGCGTAATCTCTTTTAAGGGGGGTAGAGCGAAAACCGCTTAATGTAAGTTTTGTGAATAAAACACATAAACCATAATGTGCATAGCACAAATGAGAACTAAATTGATGATTGATACTATGTTAAATAAACATAAGTACTCATTCATATTGTAATTATGGTAATTAGGCATTAGACATGCAAATACCAGGGGATGGGTATACCTATCTCGTAACACCAATGTAAGAGTACTAGTAAAAGAAAAGTAATGAGTAGTGGACGGAGCTCCACAAGTATTGTAACCTTTGAAGAAGTAGTACGAAATGAATGAGGATAGTAGATGAATGAAGTTATGAGTAGTGGAATCGTAAGTAAAATATTTGAAACAATTGAAGTCAACTAAATCTTATAAGTGTAGTATTCCTTAGTTAGAATATAGGAGATGATGGTGAGTAATGGATGGAAGTAGTGAAGGTTGATGAAATGAGCATTTAGGTATTGAACCACGGAGTAAAGCATTTGGGAAGTAGAGTGAGGATGATTGATGGATTGATTCCATCCTTTGGAGATGTATGAATTCGTAATCACGACTAGAAAGAGTAAAAAGATAGAAAATGAAAACAATTAAATTATTTGTTTGGTTGAACCTGATGTGGGAAGTCGAACTTGATCCTGATCAGATCAAGGGAAACCGAACACAAATTGGGGTGGAAAGATAGTTCAACACTGATGCTGATCACATCAGGGTCGAATGATTCTTGAAGCTCCCCTCAAGTGGTCACAAGAATCACACATAGGATAGAAGTAATGAACATAAATTGGAATCTGGAGTTGTATGTTTTAGAATGATTTCTATGTAGCCGTGGGGAAGGATTTTCCTTAGACTGGAGACTAAAGTATTTGTTGGAAGCTGGTACGGGAGAAGATAGTAGTATATTACGTTGTATTATTCCAAGGGCAGCGGGACATAGAGGAGTCCCGTGTCTAGAGGACCTGAGCGCCTGCGGGATTGGAATGTGTATTGCATCGCTTTGGGGATAGCCTTGCACTGTATGTATGTATGAACTTTGTAATGAGGAACCGGATGGTCAGTAGTAGTGCGGATTGGAGTAACCACTGTATATCGTTATGGTATGGTATGTAGGAACCCTGAGTAATGGATTTGGGAATTGTAAGGAGGAAGAAGGTATGGCTTTGGTATTAGACACTTAAGAATGAGTAAGCATTGTAAACCTATAACCTCGAACAACTTTGAGGACAAAATTCTTAAGGGGGGTAGATTGAAATACCCCGAACTTAAATATAGGGATTAAAATTAATCTAATACGTATTTAAGGGCCTAATGGTACCTGATTAATATTGGTAAGGAAAAAAATAAACCCAAAAGAAATAAAGAAACACTTAAAAGACGAAAAACGCTAAATAAGCGTTAAATAACCATAGGAGGTATGAGACCTCGGTTAGCGTATTAAATGGATTATGAAGGTTTAATAAGACCTAAATAATATATGGGAACAACTCCCGAAGAAAACGGATCCAAATAATGAATTAGAACGCTAATAGAGCTTTAGAGCACGTTTTTCGAGAAAACCTGAAAACATGACTTTAAGTGGTCAAACGAACCCGTAAAAATTATAAGTCATTAAATAAATATTATTAAGCATTTATGAAAGCTTAATAACCAATAAAAATAAAGAAACGAGAAAATTCTGGAAAACGGGCCCGGTTACTGAACAGTACCTAAACCGGGTAAAATAACGAGCGTTTTCTATAAAAGACGAAAAACGCTCCAACTAGTATAACTGTAGGGGGACCGATTTTTAATAGTCAAATAACTCCCTCACACACACATGTAACTAGTTAACAAATAAAGAGAACCAAAAAGCAAAGTAATAAAGTAAAAAGCAACCCCCACACTCTCTCACCTCTTATTCCCTCATTTCCTCTCATCTCTCTCCTACCCTCTTCCCCTCCACCGATTTCTCTCTCTTCTCTCCCTCTGGTTGGGCGATTTTGTAGAGCTTCAAGAAGCTCCCATGGCAACTCCACCTTCTACCTCATGCTCCATCCTCATGTAAGCTCCAAACTAAAAAATAATCACATATTTGTAATCCCCTCATCCTCCTCTATCATTCCCTCTTTTCAAAATTCGAAAAGGATGAGTTTCATCTCCATGGGTTTTCCCCATTCAAAGAGAAAATGGCACCAATGTAAAGCTTGGAGTCTCCTCTCTCCATTAAGGTAAAAATCTATATGAAAAACTCATGTTTTCTTCACCGTACTCCATAACCGATTTTTGCCTCTTTGTGATGCCTTGTTTTCTCTCTCTTCTTTGAGCAAAATATCAACCTAGCAATGGTGGTGGACTCACCTTCTTGAACCAAGGGCTAAAACCCCTTCTAAAACTCTCCAAAGGTAAACCCTAGAAATTTCATTTCAAACACTTCAATGAATTGACATTAATTTAAGAGTTAGTATATTAATTGTAGTGTTTTGTGTTCATTGGGTGATGGGAATGGAGTTTGGCAACTCCATTCCCCACATGGCCGATTTGGGCAAGAAAGGAAGAAGAAGGAGAAATGAGAAAGAAAGAAGGAATTATAAGCTCAAGGTAAGAGCTCTTTACTAATGTTAAATTTTAGTGCATTAGAGTAATGGGAATGGGTAAACCAATCTAAAGAACCCAAATAATGTACTAGTAATGTAATTGTGGTAGTTGAGTAATTGTGCAATAGTATGTGAATGGTAGGCCTTGGAGCCAAATGGTTGTGTATGAGTATTAGTATTGATGTTTGATGAAGTATTGGTGTATTGGGAAGGATTTATATTTGTATTGATTGCTGGTAGGACCCTTGTAAGGGTGTGGCTAGATTAGGAATGAATTTGGTGAGAATTGGTATGTGTGGCCAAGTAAGAAAAGTAGATGAATTATGGCAAAATTTTGGTAGGAATATGTGCATTTGTGAATGACTTGGTCAATGGGGGAACCAAGGTGTGTATTGGGGATTGTAGGGATGTCTAATGACCATGGAATGATATTTGAAGTATGGGAGTACTAGGATGCAAAATCTGTAGCAAAGAGTGCAAGGAATGCCTTGGAGAAACTAGGAAGAACTAGAGTATAAGACTTGGTAAAGTAAATGTTGGACTTGGGTATAGAAGGTGCAAATTGCTTGGAAATGAATTGTCATGGTGAGATGAGGTAATTGGGATGCTAATAGTGGCATTGGTTGAGAAGTAATGGATGGTAGAATGGAGTTTAAAAATCTGTAGCATTGAAGGATGAAAAACTATTGTAAGTGTGGAAGGGAAGTGATGGAATTGTGTAAGTTGATTGATGGATTTGGTAAGGAGTTTGGTGGATGAACTAAGGCAATTTGGAGGGCCTAGGTAGTGTTTAAACATGTGGGATTACATGTAGGAAGATTGGAGAAACAATGGGCAAAGTATAAAACTGAAAACAGAAATAAAAATGCAAATACTGGGCCGGACCGACCTTGGGACCGAACTTGCAAGGTCGGTCGAGCCCAGATTTACAAGGACGGGAAAGCTTCTGGACTGGACCGAACTTGCGACCGGACTTGCAAGTTCGGTCGGACCAGAGAAATTCTCCCATCTGTAACCTACTGGAATGGACCGACCTTGCGACCGGACTTGCAAGGTCGGTCGACACAAAATTTTTCCGTCTTGTAAGTTACTGGAATGGACCGACCTTGCGATCGGACTTGCAAGGTCGGTCGGGCTAAAAATTTCACGTCAGGTAACTCACTGGAATGGACCGACCTTGGGACCGGACTTGCAAGGTCGGTCGGCCCTGTAATTTTCCAGCGTATTATCCTACTGACTTCGACCGACCATGGGACCGACCCTGGGTAAGGTCGGTCGAGTCATACAAAAAAAAATTAAATTAAAAATAATAATATATATGTATATATATTATGTATACCCACATATACATATGTACATATATGTAAGTATACCGATGTTAAGTAAGAAAACTAACTTAAAGGAGGTAAACAATGTGTAAGTATAAGAACGTTGAGTTAAACCAAAGCAATGGGATAACGGGGTAAGCACGGGAGTAGTAGCTATGAATGTATTGTAATGCTTAGAATTGATTGAACCATTTGGCATGTAGTCATTGGTTCGAGACTAAGACTCGAGGAACAAATAAGGAACTATGGAGCAAGGGAACACCCGATAAAGTAAACCAATGGTGAAAGGTATGATTTCTTCATGCCCTGTATCCTAATCTGGTTACCCCGATTTGTGTGCTTATTTGATCACCTAATAAGATAAATGCATGAATCGGATTATATTGCACTTACTCGTGCTTGTTTACATTGTTCTTGATATTTGTCTTGAACAATAGTTTGTATAATTCATGAAATATATGAATGATGATGACTTGTATTCGAATCTTGTATTGTTCTTAAGTATTGTATTATATTTTGTATAAGTGGGTATTGAGCATAGTAATTGTGTATGTGGCTTGTATGAATGACTTCTGCTAATTCCTAACTACCTAACTCCTAACTTAAGTGAGTAAACTGGAATGAGTAGAAGTCCGATATAGCTTTGGCCACGCGTGAGGATGCGGAGTCACAAGAGGTTGGCTGCAATTCCTGACTCTTAAACTGGTCCGCGGCCCAAATCCCTTAAATGGGTAGCATCCCGGATTGGTGAGTCAAGTAAATCCCGGAGGTGGGACGGAGTAGTCCCCAGGGCCGGAGGTCCCGACGACTTAACATGAGTAAGAGTAAGAGTAAGTAAGTATGTATGAGTATGAGTATGAGTATGTATGTGTATGTATGGAGTAACGAGTAAAAGAGTAATCTCCACCCGATTAACCCGGGTGGACCAATGAAGCTAACAAATATTGTATATTGTGTATGTAATGTGTATGTGTAATTCGGAAAAAGGTAAGTATGTATTGGATGGTTTATGCTGTACTTCTCATATGTAATGAAGTGTATGTATGTGTGTATGTCTTGCGTAATGTATTGTAATATTGTGTATAAGAGCATGTATGCATGTATGTTTGTATGAAAACGAACCGCATGTATTCGACCAAGTGGTCGGCGTACCCTCACTAGTACGCGGGGTATGCGGTTATCATGCGCAGCGAAAGCTGACCCCCTAGGGAGAACGTTTTTAGTGTGCAGGTACCCGAAGCGAATGTGGTCAAGGTAAGAGACTGGCGGCACACTCTTGTACTTAGGGAGTAAGTAGTTGCGAGGAATGGGTAGATGTAGACTCTTATTGAGTATGTGTGAACTTGGAAGAGATATTGTAATTGTATAAGGATTCTAGTAGACTCGGTTAAGTGTATTGTATTGTATGAATTATGGAGGAGTAAGTATTGAACGGAGCATTGTCGTATTTGATTGATGAATGGAGTATGTATTATAGATGTGTAGTACTCGGGATTCCGGTCCATCAGACCGATGCTGTATGTAGAAGTAGTAGCCTTGTTAGTCACGTGGGTGACTAACGGCATTGTATCACCCACTGTATGTAAGTATGTATCCGCTGCGTGTATCCGATGTGTAAGGAGATTGGACGGTAAGCGCTGTATTAATGGTAGGGGTGTTACATTGACAGAAACCCTAAAATTTGAAAAATTGAAAAATATAAAATCCTGCCACCGTCAGTGGGTGTCCGTGGTCACGGACAACCCATCCGTGGCCTCGGACAATGAGTCCGAGGTCACGGACAACCCACGGACTGTGGGTTTTTTATGGTTCCCGAAGGTGTTTTGAGCTCAAATTTTATGGGTGTGTAGCCTGAAAGATTATAAACACGTTAGCAATTGAAGGAACTCAATTTGAAATCAAAATTAATACGAAACTTAGCAAACAAGTAACAAGGCTGTTGCAAAAACAATTAGCGATACAGAAGCGAAAAAGAGTTAGTTTGAGCCCAAATTTTGAGGCAAGACATATAATATCGTAGAGAATTAGGAAAGTGGAATTTCTACCTGTTTTACCTTCGGATTCACAATGATTCTTCACACCGGGATTCATCGAGTGCTCCGTTTATGGCAGACCCGAAAGGTTTTCGAAGCAAGCTTCTGGTTGCTGGTCGTTCTTGCTTTCCCTCACGTTTTGGGGGTGTTTTTGTGGGGTTTTGATGATTATTGGTGCTTTAGGGATTGGAAAACGAGTTTAGATGGTGATTTCGGGGGATTTTTGGTATGATTCGGGTGGCCGGGTGTTGGAAAACGTGAGAGAGAGAGAGAGAAGAGGCTGTGCTTTCCGAATCCCTAGGGTTCTTGAGCTTGTGAGATTCTGATTTTATCAAAAAACATATCCCCTTATATAGACTTTCTTAAAGATAAAGAAAATCTAGTAAAAGTAAGATTTTTTGATATTTTAATTAAATGACTTCCCAAAGGAATTTTGCTGTGAAATTTTAACCACATGTCAAGGATGGCAATTATGAATTTTCTGAAGTGGAATCGAATTTTTTAAATGTTGGAATATTTTTAAATTGAATTTCTCATCAAATTCAGTCAGAAATTGCTAGAAAATTATTGGAAATTCGAAAAATCAAAATTCCAACGCCATTATGCTTATAATGTCATCCTCTATCATGGGTTAAAATATCAAAGAATTTCAAGCTGATTTGGGCATCTTTTGGAGAAGAGAGAAAGCATATAGGAGGTCTCAGGAGCCTTAAGAATTATGAAAACGCCCCTGACAATGACGAAACTGCTCCTCATGCCCTGGAATGCGCCGAACGAGCCAGAATCTCCCATTACTCGATTAAATGCCCCTCACAACACCAAAACCTCATAGACCCTAACCCGGGGGGTCAAAATTTTGGGTATAACAGTCCTCACACGCGTCAATCCAGTAAGTACACCGCAGGCTTCATTCCGGTGCAACATCCTAAAGTCAGCCATCCTAAGAGACAACTCTGCATAAGAAATTATATTGTTTAACTATGATGTAGGTGATCAAACTATAACCTTCCGATCTTCAATGTTTAAATTAAACCCCGGATAAAAAAGATAATGAACAGCATGATACCTCTGTAGGACCGCACTCTATGCTCAAACATCAAGCAATGCACAGGGCAGTTCATAGGTTTAACTCCAAACTCTTGCTTTTTAATCAGCATATGAAGTAGTTTGCTCAATTAGACAAGTTCAAACTTGCACAGGCAACAGAAAATATAAGTACGCCAAACATAACCAGCGTTTAGCAGATCAAAGAAAAGAAGAGCATTACTTCTACTCAACCAAATTAAAAGGACAACCAATATGCGTAGCCTTTGACTTGTGAAGAGCTGGAGAAAACCAAACCTCGAATAAAAACATGTTCTCCTTGTAGTTGGCTGCATGCCCTGATGTTTCCCAAAAATTGATATTGTAGATATTTTTGCTAATAACTTATATATGAAAATAAACTAGCATTAATATCGAAACATTCTACATATTAAATATACAGTTCATGGGTATGAAGAGTTACTAACTTCTTGGTACCCTCGTGCCTTGTACTGTCCATGGCTGAATTTACAAAAAAATAAAGAAAAATGATAAGGTATTTTACAGAAAAAAGACAACCACAACACTTCTAGAGCACACATACCTCAGTGGATGATAGAAAAAGAGCTCTTGTTTTGATCCTAACAATCTATGGACATATTTCTTGGCTTCTTCTATATTCCCGCAGGCAAAAGGTGGACTTGAGTTACAACGTTCAGTTGAAAATTTGAAAATTATAAAACACAATCTCTCATCATGAAGCATTTGTCAGAAGTAGTTAAGTCATTTCTCAATATCAACATATGACATTACTGGGAGAGAAGTAAATTTGGGTTATTGCAAAGGACAACCACTACCTATCAATATCCATTCAGAGCCAACATTATCTATGTTTCCTATTGACCGAATATGATAGAACTCAAAATAATTATGTTACTGATGATCACCCAAGACAAGAAAGTAAAGGCATCCAGCAAATTGGAAAGGACAAAATGACAGTAACTAGCAGAAAAGGAAGTCGATTGAACAAGTTACCTTCAACCTTTTTGAGTCTGGGTATGATATCCCACACTCTTTGCAAGCTTTCACGGTTCTTATCACCTCTCCATTATGCAGAAGAAGCCTAAGAATCAATTTGCACATCTCTAAGGTCCAAGCATCTCGCAATGTAGTATTGCATGGAACTATTCATATCAAGAGCAATGCCTTTAAACGGCATATATAATGCAGGCAGTATTCAGGATATGAAGCCCACAACAAAGGTCAACCAAAGGACCACATCTATAAATAGTGATTGTTTTGTCCTCGGGTAGATCCTTAATGTACTCAACCAGACAGCACAAGAGGGTATAAAGCAGAGCACAAGTAAAGTACATATATAGACACAAATAGACATCTGAGGTAAATAAAGGATATAAATATTAGAAATTGCCTTGAATTCATTCTCATCAAGCATTTATGTCTCTGTGAGTAAAAAATTCAATCAACATGGATTAGTGTCCATTATTTTCTGTCTCAGTTTATAGTACCTTGCAGATGTTAACTACTCCATTCAACTTGGCAATAACACTAGTGAATCCAGACACTCTAAACGACCAAATCCAAGCAGCCTCAAGAGTGGACTCGACAAAAGTGACCTGAATCCAAAAATACAAATGAAAATGTCAGTAACCAATACAATTCTGACATATGAAATTACAAAAGACAGAAAGCAATAGAGTAACTCAGAGTTACCAGCCGATGTACATCATTAACAACTATAGAAAGTCTTTCCTCGTCCCATCTACTACAGAGCGCTTGTTAGCTTTTGCACCCTTTGAATACTATGGAATATCAGTTACCAAGCAAAATTATAAATCAGGTTCATTTTAAGACTCAAAACAGTATAGAAAACACTAGGGACTTAGAATAAAAAGTGTAACACCCTGGATTTTGCCTCAAAACATAGGTAATGAAATAACAAAGCTAACGGTGAAAACGGCTTTAAAAACGGACTCCAAACGAGCCCTACAGGTGCAAAACAAGTCTGGTCCGAACTTGTGTCCGGACATGGGAAGTTCGGACACAAGCCGAGACATTTAAACTGTAGAAATCCATCTGTCCGAACTTGTGTCCGGACATTGATGTTCGGACACAAGTCGAGAGTTGAAAGGATTGAAAAACCAGAGGTGTCCGAACTTGTGTCCGGACTTGGAAGTTCGGACACAAGTAAGTTGGAAAAGTCCGAGAAAAATTAACGTGGCGTGTCCGAACATCAATGTTCGGACCGAAGTTCGGACACACCAAAACAGAAAGCCTTTAAAACTTTCGGGGCCTGTCCGAACATGGATGTCCGGACGGACGTTCGGACAGGTCCTGATATACACCCAAAAATGCTAAAACAGGACCAAATCAACACCAAATTACTCACAATAACTTAGCAACAAAAGAAAGGCCATTGTAGTAACTCCAGTACTTCAAATAACGACATAGATGCCTCTGAAAGATCTCTTAAACAATAAGTAACTTTCCAACATATCCAAGACTTCTTAAAGAATTAATCGAGTAAAACACTTCAACTAGATAGCAGCGGAAATAGCAAAATCCACAAGGGCGTTACCGCCACACTCTAACAAAGAGTGCTCAGGCTTAAACCACTAATCAAAACCAAAACGTTTCCAAAACTGATAAAACATAACCAATCCAAAACATAACTCAACTTGTTCAATGTAGCATTTATTCAGTCGTCCTAAACTATGTGACTGTGTCCCAAACCCCAATTCAGCCATGAGTACCAGCGATCATAAAACAACAATGGAAAACGCGAAGGGATCGCGCAAATCAGTGAAACTGAGTAAACATTGTCTCAACCTGTAAAATACATTTTGAAACCCATTTACATTTGCAAAACATCAACTCACACCATAATAATAACCAGCTTTACCAACACCAAACCACCATTAACAAAACATTTCAGGGGAGAACTTTCCAGGAATCAAATCAATGGTTTACACGGACGACCCCAATCCGGGTCGCAATAATTAGAATCCCACCTCACTCTACGTCCTTAAGTGTGCACACCCCCCAGAAGGTAACTTATGACCCAAAGGAGTAGATCATTAGAGCTTAACTGCAAGTAATGTCTGCAGGCAAAAGTAATAAGAATATCCACGGGGTACATAGTACCAATAATTACACGGAGCGCCATAAGGCACCAATAGTTTACACGGAGCACCAGAAGGTACCAATCAATCCAATAACCAATTCAAGGAAAGTCTCCCAAAACGTTTATCCAAACCTTTCGCAAATCATCACACCAGAAAACACACGGGGGAAATAAATCCCAAACTTCCACAATCTCAAAACCACAGTAAATCCAAATCATTAACCATCACAAAACACAAAGGTAAGAATGTTGAGCACAACATTTACCTGGATACGCTCACAGTCACCGAATTACTCAGCTAGGTCAGCAGTAACGTCCGTCAGAGAAGTCGGAGTCTAGAATACAAGTAGAACACAATCAGATACTACCCAAAGACTAGCAAATTATTCATCTAATCTTACCAACGGATTCCCCTTACCCTTCTACCAATTCCGGCACCAGAGAAGCGGCCTAACGACGTTGGAGAGTAAGAGCGTGAATTCAAAAGAGTTTGAGAGCTTGAAGAAAGAGAAGGGTGTTGTGACGGCGTATTGAAGATGAAGGAGATCGTGAGATTAAATAGAAAATAATTATTATGATAAGATAGAAATAAGTTAATAAATACCTTTGATTTTAAAAGGAGAGAGAGAACTGAAAAATAGTTTGTAAAATAATAACAACAATAATATCAATCTGAAAACCAAGTAATTAAATAACCTTTAAAAGTCATGGAAGGATCTAGATTCTGAATCAAGGAGATAATTAAATATTATCTGATTAAAATAATTTAGAAGGAGAGCTAACTGATCACTAGTAAAGATTGGGAAGGATTATCTAAATAAATAGATAGAGGGATAAATACACAATAGTTGTATAAATAAGTTAGGAAGAGGAAATTATTTTAAGAAGAAGTAAAATCGAATTCGTGAACTTGAACATAATAACGTTATTTGAAACGGATGTAAATATATCGATATATATATATTGCTTCTCTGGGCCTTTATTAATCTTACTCATATCATTCCCGACTATATACTAATTTAATCCTAAGCCAAATTTCACGGGTATTTCATCTCATCCCCCTTAAAAGAAAGCTTCGCCCTCGAAGCTAAGTCTAGGTGATACTCCAACCACAAGACTGAAACCGAAAGTTGAATCCAACTGAACTTGACATAAGTCTTAAACGGTTACCTGCTCGAAGAGCTGTGGGTATTTCTTCCTCATCTCCTCTTCTACCTCCCACGTAGCCTCCTCGGTTCCATGATTAGACCATAAGACCTTGACCATACGGATGGACTTCGATCGCGTCTCCCTGGTCTTAGTGTCCAGTAGTCTGATGGGGTACTCCTCATAGGATAGATTTTGCTCCAGCTCCAAGACCTCTGGCTGTAACACATGCAACGGATCGGGAACATACCGCTTCAGCTGGGAAACATGGAAGACGTTGTGAACTTTTCCCAGTTCACAGGGAAGTGCTAATCGGTAAGCTACCTCTCCAACTTTCTCCAAGATCTCATATGGTCCAACGAATTTGGGGCTGAGCTTCCCTTTCTTCCCGAACCTGGTTACCCCTCTCATAGGAGATACTTTCAAGAAAACCTTATCTCCCACCTCGAATTCCTCTGGTCTGCGCTTGAGATCGGCATAGGACTTCTGCCTGTCCTGGGCTGCCTTCATTCGTCTCTGAATCATCCGGACTTGCTCCATAGTCTCTTCAATCAACTGGGGCCCCAAAACAATAGTCTCACTAATGTCGCTCCAGCATAACGGTGTCCTACACTTCCTCCCATACAGGGCCTCATAAGGAGCCATCCTGATGCTGGTGTGATAACTGTTATTATAGGAAAACTCTATCAGTGTAGCATATCAGCCCATGAACCCTGAAAATCCATCACACATGCACGAAGCATGTCCTCCAAGGTCTGGATGGTTCTCTCGGTCTGACCATCAGTGGCTGGATGAAACGCAGTACTCAACTTCAACTTGGTACCCATCGCCTTTTGAAACTGCTGCCAGAAGTGGGCTAAAAACCTCGAGTCTCTGTCTGAAATAATGGTCTCAGGTACCCCATGATATCTCACCACATTTCTGATGTAAGCATCCACCAACTGGCTCATGGACCACGTCTTCTTCATAGGTATGAACCGTGCAGACTTAGTGAGTCGGTCTACAATTACCCAAATCTGATTGACCCCTCCCTTCGCTGGTGGTAAACCCATCACGAAGTCCATGGAGATGGAGTCCCACTTCCACTTTGGAACCTCCAACGGCTGCAGTAAACCTCCCATCCTCTTGTGTTCGAATTTGACCTTCTGACAGGTAAGACACTTCGACACAAACTCTGCAACTTCCCTCTTCATATTAGGCCACCAAAACATCTTCTTTAGGTCCTTATACAACTTGTCACCGCCCGGATGAACTGAATAAGGAGTATTATGAGCCTCCCTCATCAGCCTCTCCTTTACCTCCACGCACCCCTGCGGTACACACCATCGGCCTCTAAACCTCAGACTGCCGTCAATGTGGGTCTCAAACCCCTCAGCTTTCCCTTCCTTCATCTTATCCTTGATGCGCTCCAACTTCGCATCACCAGGCTGTCCTTTGAGTATCTCTCCATAGATGTCGGAAGAGACACTCATGTGGTACAACCTCACCTCACGCTCTACTCCTCCCGCCTCCATCACTTCTAAGTTCAGCTTCTCGAAATCACGTACTAACTCATCTGGAAGAACCCATATGAATTCAGAATGACTCTTCTTCCTACTCAGAGCATCGGCCACTAGGTTGGACTTTCCTTCATGGTATAAGATCTCCAAATCATAATCCTTGATCAGCTCCAACCATCTCCTCTGCCTCATGTTTAGTTCCTTCTGAGTGAAGATGTACTTGAGGCTTTTATGGTCGGTGTAGATCTTGCAGGATACACCGTAGAGGTAGTGCCTCCAAATCTTCAGGGCAAAGACTACTGCTGCAAGCTCTAGATCGTGCGTCGGATACCTGGTCTCGTACTCCTTCAGTTGTCTCGATGCGTAGGCTATGACTTTCCCATGCTGCATCAAGACACATCCCAAACCATACTTGGAAGCATCGCTGAAGACCTCAAATCCGTCTGTCCCCGAAGGCAAGGTCAACACTGGGGCTGTGGTCAACCTTTCCTTCAATGTCTGAAACGCTTTCTCACAGTCATCATCCCACTGAAACTTGGTTACTTTCTTCATGAGATTCGTGAGCGGTCTAGCTATCTTTGAGAAATCCTTCACAAACCTTCTATAGTATCCTGCTAGACCCAGAAGCTACGAACCTCTGTCAGATTACTCGGTGTTGGCCACTCTTTCACTGCTTGGACCTTGGCCGGATCCACTGAAATTCCTTCTTTGGTGACGATGTGGCCTAGGAATGCCACTCGATCCAACCAGAAATCACACTTGGTCAGTTTGGCGTAAAGCTGCTGCTCTCTCTCAAAATCTGCAAACTGATCTCAGGTGCTCCTCGTGCTCTTCCTCATCCTTGGAGTAGATGAGGATGTCGTCTATAAAAACCACCACAAACCGGTCTAGAAAGGGATTAAAGATCCGGTTCATGAGGTCCATGAAAACTGCCGGCGCGTTTGTCAACCCAAAGGGCATCACCAGAAACTCAAAATGCCCATACCTGGTCCTGAAGGCCGTCTTCGGAATATCCTTCTGCACACGTAACTGGTGGTACCCCGACCTCAGGTCTATCTTGGAGAAGACTCCTGCACCTTGAAGCTGGTCGAAAAGGTCATCGATTCTGGGCAAGGGATATCGGTTCTTCACAGTAATCTGGTTCAGCTCTCGGTAGTCTATGCACAGCCTCATGCTCCCATCCTTCTTCTTTACGAACAAGACAGGAGCCCCCCATGGCGATACACTCGGGCGAATGTACCCCTTCTCCAATAACTCCTCCAACTGGACTTTCAGTTCCTTCAATTCTGATGGCGCCATACGGTATGGGGCCTTGGAGATAGGCGCTGCTCCTGGCACAAGGTCGACGCTGAACTCTACCTCCCTGTCTGGCGGCATACCCGGAATCTCATCTGGAAAGACGTCAGGGAACTCATTCACCACCCGAATCTCTTCTAATGGGCTCGACGCTTGTCTCAAATCCTGGACATGGCAGAGATATGCCTGCTGTCCCTTCTTCACTTGGGAGAGAATTGACATAGCTGAAACTATCTTTACTCCCGGTGTCTTCTCCATGCTACTGTAGGAGAGGTACCTCTTGTAGGAGACTCTTCGGCCCGTTGGTCCTCTCAGAACGATCTTCTGCTCTCCACAATCGATCTTCCCTTTATACTTGCTTAGCCAGTCCATCCCCAAAATAATATCGAAGTCGGGAGGACGAACTGGATCAGGTCATTGCAAATGTTTCTTCCCTTATGTCTACCCCCCACATCTTTCAATACATCATTAAAGAAATAACCCGCCCCGAGGGTAATAGATACTGCTATGGTAGAAGTCTTACAGTTTCTAGACCCAATTTCTTTAGCAAATTCCTCAGAAACGAAAGAAAAAGAAGCTCCAGTATCGAACAAAACATGTGCTGAAGTACCATGAACAGAAAAGGTACCTGCTAACACCTCGCCCGCCTCGCCTCAGCTTCGGCCCGGCTCATCACATTGATCTTCCCTGGAGCCCGCTGCTGGTTGCCTCGGTACTCCCCTTGGCCTCTATTGCCACCATTGCCGCCTTCTCCATTACTACGCTGAGGAGCGTCCCCGCGCTGATTTTGATTCGGGCCTCTGCCCTGCTGGTCGGGCTGCCAGAATGAACGGTCACCATTGTAACTCCTCTGCTGACTGCCTCCCTGGGGACTCTGAAGACACTCGAACAATCGGTGTCCCCGCCTACCACAACGAAAGCAAGTGACCAAGTTCCCCTCACAATCTTTTCCTGGGTGGTCCTTGTTGCACCTCTTGCAGTAGAAGTGTCTCTCCGGTCTAGTCTCTCCTCTCTGAGACTGGGGCTGGGGCTGGTCACCTCGTCTCTGGTCACCTCTGTGATCTCCCCCATGTCTCGGCCTCCCGTCTCTGCGGTCCGAGTAAGGCTTCCACCTCTTCTCCTGCTGATGATGTCTGTGGGACTGGTCCTCCCGTCCCCGGGGTTCATCTCCTCCTTCCACCTTCCTCTTATTACCAGCCAAGACCTCCTTCCTCTTCTGCTGCACCCTGTATAGGTTAGCAGCTTTCTCGTACGCATCTTGAAGCGTCGGGATAGTCAGCACGCTGAGGGCCTCCTGCAGACTCCAGTTTAGCCCACCCACAAACCTCTGCTGAAATACCCCAAACCTAAGTATGCTAAGTAAACATCAAATTATGATGTAGTAAGGCTAGAATATGCCTTAGAAAGATTGGTAGACAATTTAAACCCAGGAAAACACAAGAAAGTGCCTTAAAGGCAATCAGGGCAAAAACGTGCTCTAAGCTTGGAGAGACTTGGGTGAGTACCCAAATATCATGATAAGACCTTAGTAATATCCTAATGGTCATTTTAAATCAATTAGCAAAGAAAACCAAGCTTGAAAACAAGATAAAACACAAAATGTGCTTTAAGAAGTCTTAAAGCACATTTTTGAGAAATTGTCTTAGAATTGAGTTTTGAGTGGCTAAATGTCCATCATTACTCTTTAATCAACATGTGTACTAATTAGTATCACTTTAGGAAGCCTAAATCAATGGGAAACCAAAAATTTCACGAATATGTGCACTAATTAGTGAATAGTGCCAAATAGTGCCCAAATTAAGCTTAAGTCAACATAAGTCAATAAGATGGTCAACCAAGACCATAAATCTCCATTATAAGAGGGGGGCCGGTTTTTGATGTGGGGAGTCACCACATGACAAAGCAATTAAAGGAAAAGAAGAAGAAAAAGAGAGAATAGTACTATTTGCTTTATAAAAGCAAAATACCTTATATTAGCCTACCTCTCTCCTCTCTTCTTCATTTCTCTTCTTATCCCACGGTTTTCTTCACCTTCTTCATCCTCTCAAACCGTTCCAAGCAGCTCCATACCTGTTCCATCTTCAAATGTCCATAAGTTACTCATTTTAGCTCCAAATCAAAAACTAAGCATAGATTTCTCTTAGTTAGACCAAGGCCTTGCTTCCTATCTTTTCAAAATTTGAAAAGCCTCATTTTGGAGCCATGGGAAAACGCCATTGAAGGGGGAAAAATAAGTTTGAAGAGCTCATTAGCTTCTCCATTCTCTTAAGGTAAAGAAAATGTAAGAAAAACCATGTTTCCATCATTTCTTCTACATGGCCGAAAATTTCTTCTCATGGGGCTATGTTTTTATGCCTTGTTCTAGCTTGATTTATTCACCAAGGACTAGTGGAGGTCCTATTTCATTCAATGCCAAAGTCTACCTTGAGACTTCAAAGGTAATCATCCACTTTTATGCCTTAGAACACATTTCTAACCTAGGTTTTTATTCCTTGAGGTTAGTGTATTGTTTAGTACTCATACGAGTCATTGAATATTGATTAGAACATTGGCAAGGGGAATTTAAGTGGTGGCCGAGATTCAAGCAAGAAGAAGGTCTAAGGAGGAAGTTAAGATAATCTTGAGAAAACAAGGTAAAATGCTTACCTAATGGTTGTTTAAGTTTTAAGGGATGAGTTTAGGTGGATACCAATGTGGCTAAGAGCTTACATTGTGTGTTGGGTTATATAACCTAAGAAAAAGAACTTAAATAAGCTTGAGAACTTGTGACTAAGGAGCCAAAGGAAATGAGTTAGTAATTAAGTTTAAGATGAGTTTTAAGAACATTATGACTACTATGAGATTGATGGGTATATTGCAGGTTGAAAGCTTTTATATGTGGGAAATTCAGTGTTTAAGTTTAAGTCATTTAAGGGCCTAAGAGCCATGTCATTTAAGAGCCTTAGTGCTATGCAATTTAAGATTATTGCAATATATTGAGTATGATGTGAATAAGTTGATTTGGGTGAGAAAATAAGATGAGAAAGGACTTGGTGTGTGTGTGAGATTATTGTGTGAGAAAAACAATGCATTTGGGCATGAGAATATACTAGAGGAGCTATGGCGAAATTTGAGTAGAAAATAAGTGTTTAGGTGATGGTGGTGAATTAATATGACCTAGGATTTACTAGGAGTCATTATGAAGAATTTGAGTGGAAATGAGTTAACTAAGGAGTTCTTAAGGATGAGAATGACCCAGAATGGTCTATGAGGAAGTTAGAGTTTAGGTGGGTGTATTGAACACACCAAAGTCATGGTATGAGGAGTGTAAGACTTGTGCATAAGTTTTAAGGAAAGGTGTATAATGCCTTAAGGAGATTTAGGTATGAACTAGAGAGTAAGACAATGAGAGTTTTGAGAACCTTGTGTAAGTGTGAGGATGTTAGTGGTGGACTAGTAAGGTTTAGTTGAATGGTAATGTGTGGACTTGGGTGATGGAAGTGAAAAAGGTAGGAGGATGTTGTAAGTCATCAAGGAAAATGACTAGGAATGTAAAAGAGCGTATGATCGTGATAATGGTGAGTAAGTGAGTAAAAGGAGGTGGAAATGTCCAAGGTGTAGTATAGTTAAGGTAAAGAAGACAAGGTTAAGGTGCTAAGAGGATGACAAGAAATGTTTAGGTATGCCCAAGAGTTTAGGAATGATGAGTAACAAATGGAAAAGAGAGGAATTTGTGCATGGTTATGCAAGATGACTTGAGGAAGTTTTGGTAAATGAACTGAAGATGGAAAATAATGTTTATGAAGTGCCCAAACTGTTAAGGAGGGAACACTTGGGTTGGTTGAAGTTTTGGTAAAGATACAAGTTGGTAATGTAAGGAATTATATGATAAGTGTTAGGAGTGTTTGTAAGAATTGAGCAAATGATTGAGAAGATCTTTGTAAGTTGTTTTAATGAGTTTGGTGGAGGTTATAAGATGTGTTTGATGTGCCAAATGATGTTAGAACACATTAGGAGGCTTGAGGAAAAATTTGGAGAAGGTTTGACAATGTATGGGAAGTTTCTGCAGCCGACCTACCCAGGGGACCGACCCCAGTCTGGGTCGGTCGGGCTGAAACTGTGAAGTTTGATGTTCTCTGCAGCCGACCACCCAGGGGTGGGTCGGTCGGTGGGTCGGTCGGACCATAAAAAAAAAAAAAAAAAAAGAAAGAAACCCTAAGAGAGTTTAGTGGTATTAATGGTACCCCATTAAGGGGGCAATGATGATTAGAGGTATAAAGACCTAAGGGATTAAGTTAAGAATAAACTTAAAAGTTTAAGATTAAGTTTGTAAGATTAAGTTGTAAGACTTAAGAGGTGTTAGGTGGGGATCATTAAGGGTTAAGTAAGTTGAATTAAGTTAAGATTAACAACCTAAAACTGAATGAATGTTTTAGGACTTGGGAGTTTGGACTCCAGAGGAGAGTAAGCAGCCGAACGACCAACGGTGAACGGTACAGTTCTCTTGTGACCTGCTTGCTAACGAGGTGTCCCTTGGCTTGTGTGCTATTTGTTTTGTGTGCTCACTAAACAAGATAAAGCATGCAACCGGAATATATTATATATATATTGTATTGTTGTGTGATGTTTGAAAACTAACACAACATACCGTGAGAACTTACTAACCAATGCTTAGTAAGGAATTGAGTGAGACTAAGGAACGCCCCCTAATGAGGGACGATATGAACCGAAAGAGGTTAACCAACAAACAGGGTTTTGAGATAACTACGAACTGGAACTTGAGTGAGGAAACCCGGGACCGATCTCCGGTCATGCATGCTAAGGAAAGGGGGTCGTTATCTATAGTAGATTCGACCTCCGATTAAGGACTTGTCTTCGGACTTGTTGCCTAGGGCCGGTTGCCGGCTCAGCTACGCTGGACTCCCGTCCAGAGTAGGTGGCATTAAGATGGTGCGGTGGGATCACCTAAATCCCAGGTTCGAATTAGATACGGCCAATCCCTTCCAGGAAAGGTTTGTATATTGAGATTAAGATTGAGATTAAGATTAAGGTAAGATTAAGATAAGTTGCAACCATTCCTTTCTAAAGGATGGTTTGTATTGTTAAGTTTAAGAGTAAGGTAAGGTTAAGATAAGTTGCAACCATTCCTTTCTAAAGGGTGGTTTGTATCATTAAGATTAGGATAAGCTACATCCACTCCTTATTAAAGGGTGGTTGTTTCTAAGATTAAGATAAGACTAAGATTAAGAGGGAACATTACTTAAGGAGTTAAATGACTAACTCTCTAATTAAGGGAACGCATTTAAGTCGTTCATGGTGTGTGAACTTTGATTGTTCATATCTGAGTTGTTGTTTACTGCACTTTCTATTATGTTGTGCATCTAATCAACCTCCATGCTATCGACAATTAGTCGTCGTAGCCACGTTAGCTTGGGGGCCATGAGAGGATCATACCAGCATTCGTGCTGACCCCCTTTGGGGGATGTTTTTACTACACAGGTACATCAGGAAGCGGCCGACGCGAGAGTAAGAAGAGGATACAGTTGTTAAGGGTTTAGTGTGGCCTACGAGTTGTGCATGTACACTCGTATGGAAATTTGAGTTAGTAAGATGTATAGGATGTGAGGGGGTTGTAAGAAGGATATGTATATGGTTAAGATTGTTGTACTAATGTTCGGTATATTCTGTAGTCAGACCGTGGCAAGGTCCTGGATGTAAAGAATTCCGCTGTGACATGTATATATATATGCTGTTAAGTTGCGAGACCACATTTGGATTGAGTTGGGGTGTTACAAAAAGTGGTATCAGAGCGTAGTTACGCTCTGAAGACAAGAAATACCGAACTTAGGAGGATATTGAGGCTGAGATTGAATTATGGGTTAAGGGTTGAGAGATAGAGTGTGAGGTGCGTTAGCCAGGACTCCCCGGTGTTTACCGGATATCCATAGTACCTAGGCCCGCCCTCCACATCCCTAACCCTAAGTATGTGGAACAAACGCCAGAGAGAAGAAAGTCTTCTCTTACTCGGGGAAACCCGATCTGGCAGTTAGCTAACAGTAAGCAATACGAGAAACAACTTGTTGTACAGTAGTTATGGAGAACTTGGAGGTTTTTAATGGAGCGCAACAGAGAAACAGGCACTACCTATGGCATTCTATCAATAAGGGAACGGAAATTACCGGCAACATGGGTCGACATGCTACGCAGTCGAAATAACCCGCCCTACCAATGATAAGGAAAGCACTACGGGTGCAATAGAAAGGAAAAAGGGAAACGACATGAGTACCGGACAGCGGTCCGAGTGAGCATAACAGTGGGATAATACAAAGCATGAGGATTGAGATTACTGGAAAGTCCAGTTAGAAACGGGAACTCCAAACCCCATACAATGAGGAAGGTTACAAAACCTGGCCAACATAATGCGGACGACGAAGGAACTCATACAAGTTGTATACCGGAATAGGACTACAATGTAGTGCCTAAAGGAAAAACCGTTGCCTAGTAACCACAACAAAACGTGTGGAGACAGGAGGGAGGATTAAGACATAAGAAAATGTTAAGGGGTTCCCTCAGAAAGAGGAACGCCCTGATAAATGACAGTACTGTCAAACAACAAGGAAACTGCCGGATGGACGGTTATCCAAAATAAGAGATTATCGAAGGAGTCCCGAGGACTACCAATTACATGGAAATTAGAAGGAAGTGTCACTACCGATGTACCTTGTACCAACAACCCATCCTACATGGCGCACTTGCCATAGCAAGTGCTACCACGGTTAAGCCACTCGAAAAGCCATCAAGGCGAAATAGGAGGACGCTACAGTTGAAACGCATATTAATACTGGATGGTAAACCCATATGAACAAAAAAAAATATATAGGATCTTGGAAGGGCCTGACGGCCTAACCATGATGAGATGAACCGACACATCAGCCAGCAGGGAGCTGAGCTTGGACATAATACTAAACCATATAAATATTAGCAACGGTACAACCCACTACAACAACAACCGACAGTACGGTAAGAACACCAACCTCAAACTCCACGAGGAAAACCTAAGAGATCACTCGGAAATGCGAGCAAAAACACTATATAAGCAATGATATACAAGGGATGTGTTGTAAGCTGCCATTGAGACCGTTAAAACTTGCAGATAACAACATTCTTCAATGAAGATGTTGGAAAACCCAGAAAACAAGGATAAAAGAAATAAACGTAAGCTATAACCTACTAAGGATTAAAGTCGTACAACCCTGGAAAAAGGAAAGCTCAGAGGACTACCCCCACAGAGTGGGCATAGTCGAGCCGAACAAACTGATGAATGACAGCTAGTACTGTTCGTCTAACTCATTAACACCCAAGTATGATTGATCATCAAAGGGTGGCGTAATCAACAGAGGTTGAACGAAGCGTTGAGATGGAAGTATAAGACGACAGGATGATATCCAACTTGGACACGTAAGACAAACGCCTAATACGGGCCTAACCTTGACTATTAAAAGACAGAAGTCTAGTAGAATGACAGCATTGTCAAAGACATTAAGTAACCTCAGATCACCTGAACAACTTCCCTAGCAGGAAGCAGGATGCAGCAACTTATCATGTAACCCGATACTACATTTAGTATGTAACTTAACGGTGGATAGTGCTCAAAGAACCAGGATCTTATTGGGATGACCTGCAGATGAGTAAGAGTACAAATAATGAACTGAGACATTAAGCATTAAGAGCCTACGAGCCAAGGATGTTAACCACATCAGAGCCCGAGGCGCAATAAGTTATAAGAGAGCATGTTTAAGCCACGAAGGGACTACAATTTGTAGATATGAACGGTTACCAAACCTATAACTTAGATTGGGAAGAACATTACCAAGGTAGGGTACCAATGAGATAATGCTAAGGACAGGAGCGGAGAACGAACCATGCCTTTTAGGGTGGGGATACCTCTCCTTGTTGTGAGGCCATGAGTGGGAATGAACCCCTCAAAAGGGCTTTCACATATTAGAGATAAAATACACTTTATTTAGAAAATGGAAACCGTAAACTTGAGATTACTTTAGAACATATTAGATACACTTGAGTAATAAGGAAGGTTGCAGAAATAGACCTCATATTCAACACCCAGGATGTAAGAATTAGTAATTGTCAGAGATAGACATTGTGAGTGCACATTATGGCACGTCAAGTGACCAATGCTCAGAAAAGCTTGTGACTCAGCGGATGACTTCTTCAGTAATCAGTTAAACTACATGGTAGATAACATCACTAAGGATGAAAGAACGAAAGAAATTAGCCTACTTACGATCTAAATTGGAGCATAACATCTTCATATCAGAGTCAACTATTTACAACACGGTACGACAACCGCCATACCGAATGAGAGCAACTCCCAGTGTGTTTACACCAAGAAGGGATTGAGTACAAGGTAAGACATTAGAATAAGTGAGTAAGGGGTTGCACCATTAATGGGCAACATGGTAAGGCCATACCACGGTAGTAATGGTCGTGAGTATAATAGTTAGATAAGTGGATTAAGTCATGGTGCGCGGTAAGGCGACCATTATGTATGAGCCGTCAAATATTGACCACTGAGGCAATTAGATTTATGAGTTAAGACCAGTATAAGTAAGAGAATAAGATGGTAGACGAACTGGCATTGATGCCAGTAGTCTGGACCTAATTATGTAAGATTTCATAGGAAGCACACTACCCATTCTCATGGAACTAGAAGTGCATTCCTAGTAGAACAAATATGAGAAACATGATAAGAGGCTCTACGGAAAGAGACCTCAATTATTAAGAGACCGAATCAGTACGGGATGCAGAAAGGAGCTGGAGCATACCATACCCAGGAACACAGTAAATGGACTTCCCTTGATTAACTTCAAGAAGAACAATAAATGTTATTATGGAACGATGAAAGAGGAGATCGACAACAGATACTTCATAATTAGCAATAGCTAAACGGTGACGGACACTATGAGTTTACTAAAACGAGACGTGGGACGACTGCACCCCACAGGGGCTTGCAGGCCTGACACGCTCATTTATGAGTTAGTTGGGTAAGTAGTAATGTACCAGTAAGGTACCCCATGCATGTAGACGAGGGTGTAAGGAACACGGGAAGTAGTCGACTCCGTACAACCGACGACGACGCAAGATCAGACAAGAGCAGCTACTACCACAAACAGTTGAAGAGAATAATTCAGTTGAACCAGTAACGCAAGGGAATCAGAGAACAATAATTAAGGACTATGAAGTGCGAGAAGCACGGATTGTTAAGTATAGACATAGGACATGTCTTAAGATGAGTAAGATTAGACTGTAAGTGCAATAAGCACTAAACAGTTTTTGAGATTAAGAATCATCCTGAGACCAAAGATCAGTCGAGGGGAACAATTTAGACATTCGAGAAAATACTAAGTATGAGCATAAATCTCCAAGGAGAATAGATAGACGAGTTACAACTCATTAAGGCTGTATATATAAAGATAACACATGTACATTAAGAGACCAATATTCCTAAACTGTAAGGAGGCAGAAGGATATACAACACTATGAACGATTAGAAAAGCAGTTAAGCCTAAGATTATCATAGTCGCGCAGCGGAAGCTAGCAGACCACTACTTTTCAGATTAGACCAAACTAAGTTAAGGAAACTGTATAAATACCGTTAAGAATCCTCGATACAGAGACTAAGTCATTCCTGATCGAATTCTAAGTAAGATAGATGACATGGAAGCTAGAATGCTTGGTGAGAATTAGACATCTTGAACTTATGTTCAAGGATGATATAATGCAGATTACGTGGGCGTAATCCATTTTAAGGGGGTAGAGCGAAAACCGCTTAGCGTATGTTTTGTGTGTTGAGTACATAAACTACGGTGTGCATAGCACAAAATAATTTGAGAATGTTTTACATAAAAATTTTGAGATAAATCATGGTTATTGCACACAGAAGATGTGAATACCATACATATTAAGTACCTATCTTGTTAACTCCGGTGTGAGTACAAGTTAAGAGAATTAAGGAAGAGGATTAAGGAGACTTAAGAAATAAGAATATATGAGGTATGAGTCAATATGAGACTATGTGGGAGATAAGAATAAGATACATTATGGGATACAATTTGATATGATTACGGGTTAGGAAATAGTAATGCTATGTGGTATGAGACAGTGGAAGTTGGTATGAGACTGATATAGATTTAGTAGGAATTTAGATCTTGAGGTAATTACTAAGAGATGAATCGGGAATGTTGATGGACGGAGTCCACACTTTGGAGATGTATTGATTATGATTAGAAGAACTAAAAAGATAGAAAATTGGACATGAGTGAATTATTTGGATGTTTGAAATGACGTGGGAGGTGGAACTTGATTTTCTAGGGATCAAGGGAAACCGAACACAAATTGGGGTGGAAGGATAGTTCTACACTGATGCTGATCACATCAGGGTTGGATGATTCCTGAAACTCCCTACCAGTGGTCACAATTAAATCACACTAAGAATAGAGGCCTTAGGATAAAATGAATTGGAGTTGCTTGTATTTTTAATTAGAGGAATTATTCCTCACATGACCTGTAAAAAGGATTACCTTTTTACTGAGTCTCGCCCCCATGAAGTCGAGGACGCACGAGCCTTTGTCTTCGACCGGTGACATGGGGAGAGCAGCGTGTTTTGTATTCTGGCCCATGGTGACGAGGACGAATGAGCCATTGTCCTACGGACCGGTGACATGGAGAATACGTTGGAAGTTATGTGAATGTTTTAATCATCAAAAAGGAACAAAAGGAATTTTGAGTGCTACACATGCTTAAGCATGTTGTGTGATATTTAAGTATAAGAATATGGCGGATCTAATGATCCAATGAGATTAAGTTATACATAAGTATGATCTATATGATCTAAGGAATGAGGTAAGACATGTATTCTAAAAGATAAGATGCATGGGAACTTTGGGGACAAAGTTCTTTTAAGGGGGGTAATTGAAATACCCCAAACCTAAGTATGCTAAGTAAACATCAAATTATGATGTAGTAAGGCTAGAATATGCCTTAGAAAGATTGGTAGACAATTTAAACCCAGGAAAACACAAGAAAGTGCCTTAAAGGCAATCAGGGCAAAAACGTGCTCTAAGCTTGGAGAGACTTGGGTGAGTACCCAAATATCATGATAAGACCTTAGTAATATCCTAATGGTCATTTTAAATCAATTAGCAAATAAAACCAAGCTTGAAAACAAGATAAACACAAAATGTGCTTTAAGAAGTCTTAAAGCACATTTTTGAGAAATTGTCTTAGAATTGAGTTTTGAGTGGCTAAATGTCCATCATTACTCTTTAATCAACATGTGTACTAATTAGTATCACATTAGGAAGCCTAAATCAATGGGAAACCAAAAATTTCACGAATATGTGCACTAATTAGTGAATAGTGCCAAATAGTGCCCAAATTAAGCTTAAGTCAACATAATCAATAAGATGGTCAACCAAGACCATAAATATCTCCATTATAAGAGGGGGCCGGTTTTTGATGTGGGGAGTCACCACATGACAAAGCAATTAAGGAAAAGAAGAAGAAAAGAGAGAATAGTACTATTTGCTTTATAAAAGCAAAATACCTTATATTAGCCTACCTCTCTCCTCTCTTCTTCATTTCTCTTCTTATCCCACGGTTTTCTTCACCTTCTTCATCCTCTCAAACCGTTCCAAGCAGCTCCATACCTGTTCCATCTTCAAATGTCCATAAGTTACTCATTTTAGCTCCAAATCAAAAACTAAGCATAGATTTCTCTTAGTTAGACCAAGGCCTTGCTTCCTATCTTTTCAAAATTGAAAAGCCTCATTTTGGAGCCATGGGAAAACGCCATTGAAGGGGGAAAATAAGTTTGAAGAGCTCATTAGCTTCTCCATTCTCTTAAGGTAAAGAAAATGTAAGAAAAACCATTTTCCATCATTTCTTCTACATGGCCGAAAATTTCTTCTCATGGGGCTATGTTTTTATGCCTTGTTCTAGCTTGATTTATTCACCAAGGACTAGTGGAGGTCCTATTTCATTCAATGCCAAAGTCTACCTTGAGACTTCAAAGGTAATCATCCACTTTTATGCCTTAGAAACATTTCTAACCTAGGTTTTTATTCCTTGAGGTTAGTGTATTGTTTAGTACTCATATGAGTCATTGAATATTGATTAGAACATTGGCAAGGGGAATTTAAGTGGTGGCCGAGATTCATGCAAGAAGAAGTCTAAGGAGGAAGTTAGATAATCTTGAGAAAACAAGGTAAAATGCTTACCTAATGGTTGTTTAAGTTTTTAAGGGATGAGTTTAGGTGGATACCAATGTGGCTAAGAGCTTACATTGTGTGTTGGGTTATATAACCTAAGAAAAAGAACTTAAATAAGCTTGAGAACTTGTGACTAAGGAGCCAAAGGAAATGAGTTAGTAATATAAGTTTAAGATGAGTTTTAAGAACATTATGACTACTATGAGATTGATGGGTGTATTTGCAGGTTGAAAGCTTTTATATGTGGGAAATTCAGTGTTTAAGTTTAAGTCATTTAAGGGCCTAAGAGCCATGTCATTTAAGAGCCTTAGTGCTATGCAATTTAAGATTATTGCAATATATTGAGTATGATGTGAATAAGTTGATTTGGGTGAGAAAATAAGATGAGAAAGGACTTGGTGTGTGTGTGAGATTATTGTGTGAGAAAAACAATGCATTTGGGCATGAGAATATACTAGAGGAGCTATGGCGAAATTTGAGTAGAAAATAAGTGTTTAGGTGATGGTGGTGAATTAATATGACCTAGGATTTACTAGGAGTCATTATGAAGAATTTGAGTGGAAATGAGTTAACTAAGGAGTTCTTAAGGATGAGAATGACCTAGAATGGTCTATGAGGAAGTTAGAGTTTAGGTGGGTGTATTGAACACACCAAAGTCATGGTATGAGGAGTGTAAGACTTGTGCATAAGTTTTAAGGAAAGGTTATAATGCCTTAAGGAGATTTAGGTATGAACTAGAGAGTAAGACAATGAGAGTTTTTGAGAACCTTGTGTAAGTGTGAATGTTAGTGGTGGACTAGTAAGGTTTAGTTGAATGGTAATGTGTGGACTTGGGTGATGGAAGTGAAAAGGTAGGAGGATGTTGTAAGTCATCAAGGAAAATGACTAGGAATGTAAAAAGCGTATGATCGTGATAATGGTGAGTAAGTGAGTAAAAGGAGGTGGAAATGTCCAAGGAGGGTGTAGTATAGTTAAGGTAAAGAAGAACAAGGTTAAGGTGCTAAGAGATGACAAAAATGTTTAGGTATGCCCAAGAGTTTAGGAATGATGAGTAACAAATGGAAAAGAGAGGAATTTGTGCATGGTTATGCAAGATGACTTGAGGAAGTTTTGGTAAATGAACTGAAGATGGAAAATAATGTTTATGAAGTGCCCAAACTGTTAAGGAGGGAACACTTGGGTTGGTTGAAGTTTTGGTAAAGATACAAGTGGTAATGTAAGGAATTATATAAGTGTTAGGAGTGTTTGTAAGAATTGAGCAAATGATTGAGAAGATCTTTGTAAGTTGTTTTAATGAGTTTGGTGGAGGTTATAAGATGTGTTTGATGTGCCAAATGATGTTAGAACACATTAGGAGGCTTGAGGAAAAATTTGGAGAAAGTTTGACAATGTATGGGAAGTTTCTGCAGCCGACCTACCCAGGGGACCGACCCCAGTCTGGGTCGGTCGGGCTGAAACTGTGAAGTTTGATGTTCTCTGCAGCCGACCTACCCAGGGGGGGTCGGTCGGTGGGTCGGTCGGACCATAAAAAAAAAAAAAAAAAGAGAAGAAACCCTAAGAGAGTTTAGTGGTATTAATGGTACCCCATTAAGGGGGCAATGATGATTAGAGGTATAAAGACCTAAGGGATTAAGTTAAGAATAAACTTAATTTAATTAGTTTGTAAGATTAAGTTGTAAGACTTAAGAGGTGTTAGGTGGGGATCATTAAGGGTTAAGTAAGTTGAATTAAGTTAATGATTAACAACCTAAAACTGAATGAATGTTTTAGGACTTGGGAGTTTGGACTCCAGAGGAGAGTAAGCAGCCGAACGACCAACGGTGAACGGTACAGTTTCTTGTGACCTGCTTGCTAACGAGGTGTCCCTCGGCTTGTGTGCTATTTGTTTTGTGTGCTCACTAAACAAGATAAAGCATGCAACCGAATATATTATATATATTGTATTGTTGTGTGATGTTTGAAAACTAACACAACATACCGTGAGAACTTACTAACCAATGCTTAGTAAGGAATTGAGTGAGACTAAGGAACGCCCCCTAATGAGGGACGATATGAACCGAAAGAGGTTAACCAACAAACAGGGTTTGAGATAACTACTAACTGGAACTTGAGTGAGGAAACCCGGGACCGATCTCCGGTCATGCATGCTAAGGAAAGGGGTCGTTATCTATAGTAGATTCGACCTCCGATTAAGGACTTGTCTTCGGACTTGTTGCCTAGGGCCGGTTGCCGGCTCAGCTACGCTGGACTCCCGTCCAGAGTAGGTGGCATTAAGATGGTGCGGTGGGATCACCTAAATCCCAGGTTCGAATTAGATACGGCCAATCCCTTCCAGGAAAGGTTTGTATTTGAGATTAAGATTGAGATTAAGATTAAGGTAAGATTAAGATAAGTTGCAACCATTCCTTTCTAAAGGATGGTTTGTATTGTTAAGTTTAAGAGTAAGGTAAGGTTAAGATAAGTTGCAACCATTCCTTTCTAAGGATGGTTTTGTATCATTAAGATTAGGATAAGCTACATCCACTCCTTAATAAAGGTGGTTGTTTCTAAGATTAAGATAAGACTAAGATTAAGAGGGAACATTACTTAAGGAGTTAAATGACTAACTCTCTAATTAAGGGAACGCATTTAAGTCGTTCATGGTGTGTGAACTTTGATTGTTCATATCTGAGTTGTTGTTTACTGCACTTTCTATTATGTTGTGCATCTAATCAACCTCCATGCTATCGACAATTAGTCGTCGTAGCCACGTTAGCTTGGGGGCCATGAGAGGATCGTACCAGCATTCGTGCTGACCCCCTTGGGGGCTGTTTTTACTACACAGGTACATCAGGAAGCGCCGACGCGAGAGTAAGAAAGAGGATACAGTTGTTAAGGGTTTAGTGTGGCCTACGAGTTGTGCATGTACACTCGTATGGCAATTTGAGTTAGTAAGATGTATAGGATGTGAGGGGTTTGTAAGAAGGATATGTATATGGTTAAGATTGTTGTACTAATGTTCGGTATATTCTGTAGTCAGACCGTGGCAAGTCCTGGATTGTAAAGAATTCCGCTGTGACATGTATATATATATGCTGTTAAGTTGCGAGACCACAATTGGATTGAGTTGGGGTGTTACATGCGAGCTCACTACCTTCCAGGTGTCCTTCATCGGTATGAATCTGGCAACCTTGGTGAGGCGATCGACTACAACCCAGATCATGTTGAGTCCTCCCCTAGCAGGTGGGAGTCCTACAACAAAATCCATGGAGATATCGTGAAATTTCCACTTCATAACTGGCATCGATTGTACCATTCTGTGCGGTCTACGATGTTCAAACTTCACTTTCTGGCATGTTAAGCATCTCAATACATACTCTGCCACATCTGATTTCATTCCTGACCACCAGAAGTACCTCTTCATGTCTTTGTACATCTTGGAGGCTCCTGGATGGACTGACAATGTAGAACTGTGTGACTCTCACAGGATGCGATCCCTTAGCTCAGCATTGCTTCGGGGGACGCATAGCCTGCCATTCAGCCGAATCAGACCATCTTTATGCAACTTAAAATCATATTTCTTCTTCTCAAATGTACCATCTGTGATCTTCTGTCTGATTTCATTAGGTAAGGGTCGTCAACTGAGCGTCTCGCACCTCGTCAACCAAGATAGAAGAAGCGAGTAGCGAATGGAGCGAGTGTGCTCGACGGCTCAGGGAGTCGGTTACAACGTTTGCCTTCCCTTCCTTATACTGTAGGTCGATGTCGTTGAAATAACCCAAAATTAATTTAAATTAATTTAGGGGATTTCTTTTATTAAACCTTTAATAATACTATTAAGTATTAAATTATTATACGGAATTATGAAAATTAAATTAGTATAAGGAATTATGAATATTAAATTATTGTATGGAATTATGAGTATTAATATTATATGGAATTTTGGAAATTAATTTAGGGGATTCCTCCTATTTAACTCTAAGGAATACAATTTGATATTTAATTATTATATAATTATATAGTATTATGAATTTATTAATAAGATTTATAAGTCAATAAATCTTGGGAAAATTTACAAACACTCTAACTATGTTATAAAGATTTTAGGAAGTGTTGGAACATTGTTTTGAAACATAAAAGTCAATATAAAATTCTAGAAACCCTAAAGCCTTTTAAGCCTTGCTAGGGTTGACTTTTTTAGAATGGTCAAACCAGGCCATGAAACCTATACCAATAAATAGGTTATGGAAAACCATGAAGATCGATAAAAAGAACGTCAAAAACGAATCATCCTAGCCAAAGTTATGCTAGATTGAAGTTTAGAGTCAAAAATTTGAAATCTACCACGTGTCAGTCACACAGGCCACCCAACACTTAGTCGATTTTCTCCTTGTTTTTCGCCAACAGCCATCCGATTTTTGCCCTAACTTTAGATGCGGATAACTCACTCATCTCTCAGTATTTTTCAATGTCATCTTCTTCATTCTCTTCTCCAAAACGTCCTCTTTCCAACCATTACTCACACATACCCTAATTCATTATACATCAGCCACAAATTCGATCTAAAGTTGCCTACTTGCGAAACCTGTACCCAGTTTTCCAGTTTCTCACCGAATTCAGATACCTTTCGTTCGATCATAACTTCTTCGTCCCTCAACCAAAATTTGATTTCTTTGGCTTGTTTTAAAGATCTTTAATCCCTCTGCAATTTCCATGTTTATGCCCAAGTCTGATTCGTAACCGTTTGGAGGATATAGTTGCCTAAAGTCTCTGATTCCGCAGCACATAAAATCATACCGAAATTGTAAGGTATAAACTCGTAACTCTCGACTTTGATTTCTTCTTGTGTGTTGCGAGTTAGAGTTAGTTCTTGTTATCAATATGTAGAGGTAAGTTTACTCTTTCGATTAAGCCCTTACACATAGCCTAACTCGATTTGTACTGCAAGTTATAGATCCTCAAAGTCGGCCTCGTGAACTGCTCGAAAAGTCGAATGTTTCCAGAAAACTGAAATCTATTTGCTCCGTTATTGCAATTCCCGGTGAGTTTTCTGCAAATTCTTTCGATGATGCTAAACTACTCTTCATTGTCGACCAAACCCATGTTGCAATTTTCCCCATTATGTACTAGGTTAAAGAATTTGACAGATTTCAATTCGCAAACCCGAAGAACCCTAAAACGTGTAACCCAAAATCGATTTTTCGGAATACTGCATTATAATTGGGGAAATCGGTGTCATTAGAACCGGAATTTGATTTCGAAACGAATGGAGGAAGAATCACTGGATTCGTTCTGTAGATTGAGAGAAAACTGGAATTTAGTACTCGGGTTGCGTTTCTTAATAGCTGATGAACTCGAAGAATATCGGCCGTCCGATCGTAGGTTTTAGAAACGGACGGCCGAGATTAGATCTGGGGAGTTTAAGTAGGTTATGAGTTTTAATATTTCCAGAATTAAACCCTAACTTGTTGAATTTTTAAATACCTTCCCGAAGGTATTTTGACTTGCAATTTTAACCATAGATTCCTTATAAAATCTAGTTTATTTTGATGTAAATTAATATGGTTTTGGAGTTTTTAAACATAAGTTATGATTTTTGCAAGTTACGGGTTTTCTGGAATTATTTGGCTAAATTAAAAAGATATTTTTATGAAATAAAATTTTTAACATGTCTAAAATGTTATAGTTACTGTATATTAAATTTGGGAATTTTTGGGCAATGGTAAAAGGTTTTAAAAATTGTGTTCATGAGTTTTTCATAAGAATAATTTATAATATATGGTTTTTAATGTAACCAAAAATTAAAGTATGGTTTGTTAATAAACTTTTTAAGCTGGGAAAATAAGGGAAACTAAACTAACATTTTATAACAGTAAGTTTATAAATGTTTTGGTATTAGCTTTTAAGAGAAGTGAAATTATTTACATATATGTATATATACTTATTTAAGTAGAAACTTATGTTAAATCAAGGAATCTAATTATTTTACGTTTTACTTGTTATATTATATGGGAGTTAATGTTTTTGATTAAAACTAAGGAAAAATATGAATATTATATATATTTTACATATATATATATAAAAGGAGTAAAGTAGTAACTTAGGGTAAAACAGGGAGCTAATAAATTAACATTTATAATAACTAAATATTATAAGAGCTAGAATCCTAAGATATAGTAAAAAAAATAATTTATGAAACATACTTGGAATACAGTTAAAGGTTGTAGTAATAAGATAGTTTAAATATAATGGGTTACATAGGGGATGTCTTAATTAAATTCTAATACAGGTATACGTATATATGTATTAAATAAGTAAAGGGAAACATTTTATTTATTAAACCATATATCGGTTGTAGTTATGCCTAAAAGTTATTAAACATAAGTAAATACAATAAAACTACATAAATAATGTTTTGAACAAATCCTAGTATATATAAATGTATACACATTAAACATAAATAAAATTAGATACCTTATAGGAAATATAATACGAAGGAATTAATAAGTTAAACTAAACCTCTACATAATACTAATAGAAGAATATTATATGAGGTGGTATTAAATTATAGTTATGTATTAGGCTTAAGAGTTACCTTTGAATTTCCAAGGTTTATATATAACCATATTAAAATACATGTATAGTATTATTTGTCAATGACCAGGATGTAAATCTTAAATTGGGATTAAGTAATTAATAAGTTAAAACTTAGGAAAAATTGTGATTACATAAAATGTTGTACAAATAGATCTTATTCTATAATTAATGATAAACAAATGTAATACGTTTACATCTAGATGTTCTTAATATATAAACCATAATAAAATAAGTAAAATACTTTTACATCTAAATGTGAGGTGGATTAGTAAGTCTAGATTTAATCATTTCTTAACATTTATGGTATTGAAATATAACTTAATGTTTTAAGATAGAATCATTAAAAGGATTATGATGTTAAACTATATTAAACTATGATTTGGAAATTTATCTAAATAATAATCCTTAAGTTTCTTGGCATTAGATAAGCCATATGAAATACATTTATAACATTTATTACCAATACTTAGGATGTGAGTTTACAATTAAGTGAGGTGTTTAGTAGTTAGAGTTTATAGAAGGTTTATAAATAGGAATTTGATACTTAAAACCTTTGAACCTTTTAGATAAAACTAAGTTACATAAGATATTATATTGATATACTTTACGGTAATGGGAAGTAATGATAGGTTATTTGAATATAAAATATGAGAATTTTCATAATAGATTATCGTATTAAATAATTAACAATTTCACTTATGAACCAGAATTTAATTCTCTGATAAATTCTACTCTATGTAGATATATTGTCCATCCTAAATACAATAAAGGAAATTAATTTATTAGGTTATTCTTTTGAAACCTTAGGTTTTGTAAAACAATTAAAATGTAATTAAGGCTTTGTAATGAAGTTTAGTACAAAGGATTATGCATAGTCTATAGAGAGAATGTGTGTAAAAATAAAACATTTAGGAAATTAAATGTAAGTAAGGATACATATAAGGTTATACTAAACACCTTATTGTATAGGTAATAATAAAACATATATTTACCTTGTGAATACTAAATGTAAGATTAATTCGTTAAATCTAAGTTAACTATAGTATAGTTATTCAGGATGAGAAGCTATTTAACATCTTATGACAAGTTTATTAGATGGTTGTAATTAAATATCATTCTGAACTAAAGATGAGATAATTAGTTTAGCAGTTCAATTAAGTTATAATAAAACGCTCTACAACACTACGATTTCAATATACAAGATGTAGATCTTAATTAAGTTAAGGGAAAGACTTAATCATAATGGGTTATCTAGTAGATATTGTTTGAATACATAATCTTTACATTGTGAGATAGTAGTATAGTATTCTGAGATGAGTCCATCGTAGGTCATAATACAATGTTTATTCTAAATTAAGAATAAAGGTATTGAGCTTAAGATTATTATTGAAATTCTTAGATTTAATTATATAATATAAACACATTTATGATATAGAGGTCTCAAAAGTCTTGAATGTGAGGATTGTGGTTAGGTATGAATAAAGTGGATAGGAGTGGACAATTAGCAAATGTTAATCGAATACATTCCTTGATTTTACCACCTTAGGCTATACAACGTTCTCAGATAACTCAAAGATTATACATAACTTTTATGTGAGGGCTTAAAAGACAATTGGGACTTAGAAATAAGAGTGAGGAGTTTATTTAAGCTTAACGTAGGCTACAAGTGATTGATGATAGACTACCTTTAATATTCTTCAGAGTACTGTCAATTGTTTGCGCAAGTTGACTAGAACTGCTACAGCGTTACCCAGGTACGATTTCTCGTACTCAGAGACTTTGCTAACGGACTTTATGGAATGTTTTGGAAAACGCTAACTGAGCTTGAATGGATTTCAAAGGAAACTGTTTGTGTGGCTAACTCAGCTTGATGTGACTAACTGAGCCTTGGATGTGAAACTTTCTTGGGTAATGGTTCCTTCTATTTGGTTGTTCCATTAGACATTGACTGCTTAGGGTTTACGCTTCTGCACTCTGTAGGACTGAGTGTTTTGGTATTGCTCTGGGTAGTTAGTGATCTGGTGGGAACTTGGAAAAGGTCAATTTTGGTAAATTCTTCTTTTAACTCTGGATATCATTTCATCCATGAGCTGGTTCTTGAGGTTTCGACGTGCGCGCGTCTTCAATGGTAACAATGAGGGGCTGTATATCCCCTGTCCCAAAAGGGACGTTGTAGACAGTGAGGGGCTGTATATCCCCTGTCCTTAGTGGACGTAGTTAACAGAGAGGGGCTGTATATCCCCTGTCCCAAAAGGGACGTTGTAGACAGTGAGGGGCTGTATATCTCCTGTCCTTAGTGGACTTGGTAAACAGTGAGGGGCTGTATATCCCCTGTCCAAAAAGGACGTACTTGGCGGTGGGGGCTATCTCTCCCAATTGAATTTATTCCACTCTTGAGTATATTTTGTCTATGGGATTCAGCTTTCTGAAATGGTGGGGACATAAACTGTCTACCACGGGTTATGGGTATTCATATCATTCCTAGTCCTTTGTGACTACCTGAGTCTTTCTATTCTTAACCAGAATTGGTTCTAACATCAATAATGGATGCTTACTAACTATATGGTGTGACTTCTTAAGTGGTTGACTTGGTTTTTTGTCTCTATCCTTAACTTGTTCTTTCTTCTCTATGATTGATTGTTTTGAAGTGCCTCTTTCCCTGTTTTACTTACAAGGGTTTGATTTCAAGCTGTTGTTTATTTTGAAGAGTTATGTTTTAAATATTGTTTTGGAGAATTGTACCAGTTCCATTCCAGGGAACTGACTCACCCCTCTCGGGGTGGGCTGCTTGGTTTCATCTTACAGGTACAAATTGATTTACAGGTGGCCACGAAGAGCATGAGTGATTGGGATGGGATTAGGTTTATGGAGAGTGAATGTATTTTATTATTGTTATGTTAATGTTAAGTTTTCTCAAGTTCAGAGCGTAACTTAGTTAATTGTAATGGTTGTAATTGGTGAGGTTGGTACCGGGTGTTTGGAGCCCGATGGTTTGTAGCACCTTTAGTTTATTTTCCGATGTTGTTTTATTATTATACGGGTGTTACAGAAAGTGGTATCAGAGTGTAGTTACGCTCTGAACCCGAGAAAACAAGCCGAGTGAAATATTTAGATTATAGGTGCACTTAAAACTGGGGAATTGGGGTAGAATTGGGAAGTGAGGATTCCAGTAAGGCACGACTCCTAACCCTTCTTAGATTAGTGAATGATTTCTTTATACACTTTTCTTTTTATGAATGTCTGTAGAGAGTGGTGTGCTGTTGTCCTGCTCGAACATTAAACTACAGTAGAAATATAGGTTGGAATATCATCTATTGAGTATGTTAAGATTTTGGTTGGGATAAATGGTATATTAAGCTATTTTCAAAAACATACTTATGGAGAATACATGGCTAAGAATACAATTCCTTAAGAGCAAGTACACATGCTCCTAGAAATTTTAAAGAATACTTTTGGTTGGAAACAGTATACAAATAGAACTTTAAATAACTAAATTAGTATTGATATTATGTGAAAGTACTTCAACTCCTTTAAAGTTTGAAAATAATTCTCAAGAATCACTTGGTGCAAATTGTTGCCTAAAGGTAAGGTTTGGATAAATCTTAAGTCTAGAAAACTATTAGGTTAACAAACACTAGTAGCATACACCCGAACCCATAAACCACACTAAAACTCTATGCTAACTTTAAAAAGAAAATACCTAAACCTAACACCTTACGGGAAGTGCTTGGTACGACGAACTCCTAGGCCGAAAGTAGTGGGGGTGCACACCCACTTCTGAAAGTTTAGAAGCTAGACAAGCCTTGTCATCTAACCGGAAATAATCATCTAAGAAGTGATGGATTGTGTTGAACTTGAGGAGGATTGGTGGTAAGACGTTACCATCATGAAGTCTTGAGCTGGGCATATTTCATTACTAGCCACAATGAACAATTCAAAACTTATATATTAAGATCCAGTACTAAATTCATACATGTAAAGAGTTTACCGAGTTAAATCCTTGGTGAAAAATACTTACCTATGGAGTGAAAACACATGAGTAATAATAAACTAAATACTATTGAGCCTTAAATACTTGGAGTATTGAGCGTCTAGTGAAAAATTGAGAGTTACTTAAAGATTTGGAAATCCTCATGTTTATTTAGAAGTTTAAAGAGTGACATTTACAAAAGCCACCATTGTCTAAGGGAGTACTAAGATTTAATAATCAGAAGAATACTTACATAGAACAAACCTTAAGAAAAATAATTACCAAGAGTGAGTGAGTTTTCATTAGACTAGTTCATTTGACTTAAAATTTTATATAGAGTCCCTACCTTAAAAAATAATATATAAATTTTAAGATAAAGGAATCAGATTTTGGAGCTACATTATAATTAATAAGAACTTCCTAAAACTATGCCTTGTGTGAAATTATGTATATATAATAATATCTTATGAAGTAAACACTGAATGAATTGTCTAAAATACGATAGTTAATTATAAAAACAATTGAAACTTGAAAGGTCACAGAAATGTTTATTTTATAGAGTTTTAGCATAGGGTTGACTAATAAACCCTTGAAGATGATTTTGGAAGATTATTGAGGATTATTAAATGATCGGAAATATTATTTTAAACTACTCAAGTACGTTACACCTGATTTATAGCTTGTTAATATAATTGATATGATAAATGATCATATAATGACGTATAATTCGTACCGGTCATAAAATGAAAGGATCAGGATCATAAAATAAAATTTAATAACAGTTAAGAAAATACAAATACAAAACAATCAGGAGATACAGATATATGTATAACGATCGCGGATAAAATCAAGAGTGCAATAAAATTTACAACAAAGCTGGTTAATAAGGTGTTGAATTCTTGGAATGTGTCGTTAGTAGTGGTACGAGGGCGTACCTTAGCTCTTTTAAGGGGGATATACTGGCATACTCTTCCTTCGTCACCTCATCCAGATTATGCCATGTTGCCTTATTAGCAGAATGAGAGGTGTTTGTATGTGCTTGGTTTTTACATTATGACACAGTATGTGACGGTTGATTTTCATCATGTTATGTCTTGGTATATCTTGGTTCGTTTTGATTTTGAGTAATCTCGAGTGGAATGTTGTTATGGAGATGGATGGAAATAAAGGATTGGATTGGTATGGAATTTCATTGGAATTATTATTGTCTCAGCACACCCGAAGCGGTGTGAGTGCATATTAGTTGATTTTTTAAACTTCGAGGCGAAGTTTCTTTTAAGGGGGATATACTGAAATACCCCTAAATTAATTTAAATTAATTTAGGGGATTTCTTTTATTAAACCTTTAATAACTATTAAGTAT
>CM041780.1:36005935-36036746 GCA_023374045.1 Limonium bicolor | reverse complement strand
GTCTGATTATGGAAGAAAAAAGGGAGATACCAGTCTATTATACTGGCAAAATTTTGAGCCCAACAGAAGGACATATACAAACATAGAGAAAATCCTGTTTGCATTGGTGGTGGCGTCAAGGAAATTACGGCCCTACTTTCAGTCGCATCGAATCTTTGTCAGAACCAACTGGCCACTCAAACAAATAGCTAACAATCCAAATGCTTCCGGCCGGATGGTGAGCTGGACAGTGGAGCTAACACAATATGAAATTCACTTCTTACCCAGAACAGCGATTAAAGCACAGGCCTTGGCAGACTTCATAACAGAAACAAACTTTGCAAGAGAAGAGAAACAACTCCAAAACTCATACACCATCTTGGTCGACGGAGCCCGATGCAAAAATGGGGCAGGAGCTGGAATAGTAGTACAAGCTCCGGATGGACAAAGTCTAAATTACGCCTTCCGGCTAGACTTCGATGTTACCAACAATGAAGCTGAGTACGAAGCCCTCATTCGGGGTTTGGAGGTGGCTACCGCCCTAGGGGCAACAGGTTCCATAGGAAGATATCCTCTCTATTTTTTCCTTCCTATAAAATCATGTTGAAAATAAAGCTTATAAAATTTAAAACTTTCGCAGAATTAGAGGTATACTCAGATTCCATGTTGGTAGCAAGACAAAGCGACAACATCTATGAGGTCAAAGAGGAAAAGCTGTGGAGGTACTTGCTCAAAGTCCAAGAGCTAAAAGCAAACTTCCAAAGGTGTGAGCTAAAGCACCTCCCTCGTGAGGAGAATGTTGAAGCTGATGCCTTGGCAAAATTAGCAAGTATGGCCGAAAGAGTACCCAATGAGGTATGATTGGAAATCAAGACTACATCAAGCATAGACGGGGCTCAAATGTTTACAATGGAACCAAATGATAAAACAGAATCTTGGATGACCCCAATCATAGATTACATACGGCAAGGAAAGTTGCCGGAAGAAGAAAAGAAGGCCAGGATAATAAAAAGGTGGGCCGCATCATTTTTCATTGAGAATAACCAGCTATATAAGCGATCTTTTGCAAGACCAGCATTGAAGTGTGCTACCATAGCCGAAGGAGCAGAACTAATAAAAGAGGTGCATGAGAAACACAAGGAAGGAAATTGAAAAGGGTGTTTTCCTACCCGGAAGATACCCTCCCACATGAAGTCGAACACATCTTCTATTGGGAGAGAGTGCCGCATGATGGCATCTGCCCCCCACCTCCCATCCGCAGCATTTTCTTGGTGGCAGTAACAGTTGCCGGAGGAGCAAAGATCCCGTCCGGATGATCAGACCTCTTTATTGCCTCCTTCCAGGCAGTAGAGTACTTGGCAGATTCACAGGAGATCAGAGGAAGAGGGCGCCCGCAATGGTAAAACCACCCTTCCTTTTGAGAAGGACCGGTGTAGGATTCCTGGGCGGGAGGAGGTGGAGATGAAGAAGAGGAGGCCATAATGTCTTCTCTTTGCTTACTCTGGAGCTCAGGGTCTTCAGGAACTTGCCGATATTCTGCCACTCTTGCACGCGCCGCTTCTTTGGCCGCAGCAACATCAATGGCGAGAGAGGCCGAGGCCTCAGGATCACTAGAGGTTTGTTCTTCTCCCGATATTACTGGCAGCGGAGCCTTTGGCTTTGACGTGGTTTTCTTCTTTAGTCTTTGCCTAGCAGGAGCAGAAGCTACCGCAGCGGTAAAAAGTGGACACAATGTCATTACTAGAAGCCTCAGGTGTATACGAAGCCGGAAGTAGAGGAGTACCACAAAAGCAAAAAAACAACAAAAACAAACAAGGGTTCAGTCAAACCATGGTCTGCCGGAAGTCCTGTTGCCTCCAAAGTGTTCCCTTGAGAAGGATCTGAAGAAAAGTAGCCCGATAAGTCAGGAAGCTGCTCGCAAATCGAGGTCGGATGACCGGACTCCCGCTCCGAGCGAGAACCTAAATCTAGACCCGAACCAGGGGTGAGGGGAAGAAAAACACGGTGCCCAGACTCAGGGACCACATGCCAAGTACCTGACAATCCGGCGGTGGTATGTTCAGGAGATTCCACCCTTTTCTTTTTCTTTAAATGACCAGCTTGGTCATCCTTGGCTTCTTGCCTGGGACGCTTTGTAGGGGGAGGGCTATCCCCTAGAAGCTGCTCAGCCGCATCAGTAGCCGCCTCCAGAGTGTCATAGTAGTTGATTTTCTCGTCCCCAACCTTGAGGGTGACGAAGTTCCAGCTGTGGAATGGGCCGATCTTCTCCCCCTTTGGAAAAAGTCTACATACGACACACCGAAGCAATGAACAAATCAACGAAGACGACAAAACATGTACGGAAATGAAAAAAACACTTACTGTGATAAGTCTTCAAGGAGGATAGGCGTGCTTTTGTGAAAAACGCCTCGACGGTCGGTGGCTTCCTGTTTACTGCCCTCAGAATCTTCGAAATGGGCAGCTAGGCCGGAGGGGTTTCAGGAGAGATCAACTGGCCTTTGCCAACTTCAGCGCAGTAAGGGACCCCAGATCCGCCGAGAGAGGAGATAATGGAGAAGAAGTTGGCCGGTAAGGAGATGTGTAGTGACAATGACAAACCATCGTGGACTCCACCCATGAGCTTTCTTATAGTCAAAAAGGGAATAACCGGCCTTTGTGATAAGAGTTAGACTATCGGGATCGACTCTAACCGTGAAGAATCGAACAAAATCAGTGCCTTCCGGCCGAATCTTGCTTTCTTCACAAAGAGAGACAAAAGCGTGAAGATGGGAAATGGCTTTGGGGTGGAGATGGGCTAGAGAACAGCAGCGGCGAAGGAGGAACCCCAGGACAAAGGGATGTGGGGGAATGGTCAGGCCGGAGCGGAAGAAATCGGCATAGACCACGTACCCATGGCCGAAATCATCATTAGGGTGAGAGTCGGGGGACGGTAGGTAAATCCGGGTGCCCCGTGGGGCATCGACCCCCTGAGGCAATCACAGAGGGAAGAATAATCAAGGGAGGAAGGAGAAGGCTCGCGCCCGGACAAAAAGGCCTTTACAGGTTTCAGATACGAAGGGCGGAAGCCATTAGAGGAGCGGCAGCCCTGAATCGCCTCAATAGCCGGTGGAAAATTTGCAGCAGGCTTACTCTGTTTTGCGGCGGAAGTGGACATTGTTGAAGCTTAGTGAGGAAGCGAAGGACAACGACAGCAAAGGGAATGCGATAGCAGAGTGGCGAGAGGGAGAAGGGCAGTCGAAACAAGAGAGAAAAGGAAGAAAGATAAAGAAGCTCAAAAACTCGGACTTTAAGGAAAGTTTTCTCCCGCCCAAATAAATAATATATATATATATATATATGTGCAAACAAAAAACACTTTTTTACAGGGAGAAAGAAAGAGCTACACGCTTCCTAAAGACGGTTCCGACGTTTGGACGAAAGAGAGACCCTGCAAATTCCACACTAAAGACAGGCGGAAAATTCAAAAAGCGGTAAAAAGCAGGTTCGGGTCACAAGCTTCGCGCGTGGCCAGTAAAAAGTTCTTTCTCTCCGGATATGAAGAAAAAGAACTTGTGGGACTGAGATAGGAAAACGACGAGGCATGGACAGACCAAAGAACCTCAGGGATGGCTGCAGTCACAAAAATTTTCACCAAAGCACAGACATAGGACACAGAAGTTCTATCTTCTTCTCCAAGAATTCAGAAAGATAGAACTTGTGGGACTGATGAGAAGGGAAGAAATGGTGCCAAGTCAAAACAAGACACAAAGAGAATCCGGCCGGCCTAGCCCGATGAGAATAAAGTTGCATAGAGCATCCGGCCGCTTCAGCCGGATGGAAGTAGAAGCACATAGGGCATCCGGCCGTCTCCAGCCGGATGAAAATAGGACTTAGACAAGGCAAAATACTGTACGACCGACCGCCTGTGGTCAGCCAAAGATACTAAGAGAGGGTAAACCTGTACTTATACATGTAAAATACAGGCTGGCACCATGGAACCAAGGCCCAACATACTATAAATAGGGATGTACCCCCATGAAATAAAACACGTTACATTTGGCAATCAAACTTACACTCGATTCCAACTAAGGCTCTCTCTCTCTCTCTACTCTTGTGAAATTCTGTAATCGAGACCAGGTAACGTAGAATAGAGGATCAGATCGGATTGTATTAGGATAGCATATACTGTTTCAGACTGGAATACCTAAGTACTTAAACAAATACAAACATCGTCTCATTTCTAAACCTAGTGTATACAATCTTTAATTTAGTACTATACCGAGTCTTTACATTCTCTATGTCGATAACACATTCGGTCTTACCCTAACAATACATACAATTACAAATGTATCTAAGTCAACTACCCACGCTTACCGCCATCCCCGTCCTACACTCGAACGGTATCCATCATTAGGGTACCTGAAAAATAATGGGTGGCCCCAAAGAGGCTCAGCACCTTTGCTGGTATGGTAGTCATGCAACCCGCTACTACCGGATCACACCCAACTAATTCTCATATTAACATGTGATTATTTTATTTAAATCAAAACATAAAATGCATTAAGCATACAATATGCTCGCATCTATAACAAGTATTCAAACAAGGGTACAATCCACAAGGGTATCACATCAAGTTCGTTAGATTCATTTACCTTGTTATTTAGGCCTTGAGAATCCCTATCTCAAGTAAACCTCATTCTCATTGTTTGCAAATTTATTCATTTCTACCGGAAAGTTACTTATCTTCTAGATCCTCAGACCCTCTCGGTCCCGATCTAGTTTCCTCAATTATTCTTATCTTGAAAAATTCTTAAGTTAAGCCTCCTCGGCCTCCGGGCAGAGACACATATAGATCTCACTACCGGGCTTTATACTCTCAACACGGAATTAGAAACATTCTCTCATGTTTCCTCTTCCCAAGCCCACAATACCCAGCCTACCTCTTTAGACGGGTAAGCTCTGCCAGTCGCACTCCAATCGGGCACCACTATGTGGCACACGGCCCCGCAGGGCGCCACTATGTGGCACACGGCCCTGTAACAAGGGAATTCGACCACGGAATCAGAAACAAATGCTCTATTGTTTCCTCTTCCTTGCACGCGTAACTCACAATCCCCCTAACCCAACTCTCAGGTTAGTAATAATACAGACTCATATTATAAATATATATATATATTAGTCAGCAGCATCTCTCTTAATGCCATTTCACAACTTAAGGAGGTTTTCCTAATTTGTTGTATGGACCGATTTAAGGGTCGCCCCTACACTTCCATTACTTATGAGTTTTGATGTTTTCTCACATTAAGTCACACCCTCATGTAGGAGGTCGACTAATAGTTATAAGGGAGTTCACTAGTCCCGTGTGTCTCTTTTCTCGTTTCGAGTGAATTCATAAGGTTTGGGTTATCGTTCTCCTCTAATCAATAGTTCTTGTGTGTTTTCCCACATTCAATTATTTTGCGGTTCGACCCATTCTATGAGTCCTTAACCAATCGCTATGCGTTTACAAGTCGGTCTGCAACACTTGGTTAAACCACGCATTCAAGCAAAGATGGTTAGTCACACAACATGCATCAAGATATATATATATCAAATGCAGTAAACTTTTTCATGCTTTTATCTCATTAGGTCGGCACATAAAGCAAGCAACACACAAGCTGAGCGTAACTCGGCAGGACACAAGTTGCAAGAAAAACATACCTGTCACCAAGGATTTACTTTAACGTGTCATCTCACACTCCTCAGGTAATTTCCGGACAACTGATAATATTCCAAATGTTTTTATTAACATCAAGGTCATAGGTTGTGTAAACTACTATTACTCCCGTACTTACCCCGTTGTCCCGTTATCCTTATCTTTGCTCTTGTGATCTTAAGTTTACAACTTTCACATTCAATCTAGCACTTGTTTATACTCCTTAGGACCTTTATATGTCACCAAACAAGTCCTAAACATCATCTAAAACAATTACCATTCAATTCCTCATTATTTAAAACATTTTAAACACTCACGGTGCAATTTCAGGGGTGGTCCGGGACTTGGTCCGTCCCCTACGTCCCGGATCAATACACTGGCTAACTTTCGGCTCATTTTTTACACTGATCCGGGACTTGGTCCGGGACTTAAGTCCCGGACCACCTACAGAATTCAATTTTCGGCTCATTTTAAAGAGTGGTATGGGACATTATCCAAGGGCTAGGTCCCAGACCCTGCTAAAAAGTTGCTAAAATGCCATTTTTCAATTGCCATTCCAACCTTACTTCCTACCTAAATCTTTTCCAATCATTCCACATGTTTCCAAACATGTTATAAGACCCTAAAAACTCCTTAAACCTTCTTAAATCCTTGGTTAAACCTCTCATTCAATTCTTGATCATTTCTACAAGTTTTTCCTCCAAAAATTCTGCACTTTGCAACTTAGCTCCTTAATTCCTAAGTTGCACTTTGCTCACCAATTCTCTAACTCCATTGTTCCTCCTACAATCTTTTAGACCATAACACATGCTTCCTAGGAATTTACAATTCCATTGCCAAGGTTCAAACCTTATTTTCAAAGTCATGCACACTAGTTTCTTTTCTAGAAATTTCAAGACATTCATACCCCCTTTTCCTATAGATTTTCTGAAATACCCCAAACCTTAATATATTTTTTAAACACTTAAATATGGTGTATTAAGACTAAAAAGAGTCTTAGAAACATTAGTAAACAAACTTAAACAAAAGAAAACACAAAATGTGCTTTAAAGTCAATAAGAGCCAAAATGTGCTCTAAGCTTGGGATAAACATGGTTAAGACCTAATGAGCTTACCAAGACCTCATTTATATACTAATGAACTTATTAAACCAATTACCAAAGAAAACCATGCTTGAAAACAAGTTAAAACACAAAATGTGCTTTAAGAAGTCTTAAAGCACGTTTTTGAAAAATTGTCTTGTAAATGAGTTTTGAATGGCTAAATGTCCATCATTACTCTTAAATATATATGTGTACTATATAGTATCACATTTGGGTGGCTATATTAATGGGAAATCAAAAATTTCACTTCTAAGTGCCTTGTTTAGGTGAATAGTGCTTTTTATAAGCTAGTTTATAACATATGTTGTATTAAGTAATTAAATTGACAAACAAAGACTAAAACACCCTCACACTAATAAAGGGGGCCGGTTTTCTAAGTGTGTGACTCACCACTCTTTAGTTGATAAAATAAGTAAGTAAAGAAAACTAAGTAAACTTACTTTTTACTTTATAAGCATAAATATCTTCTTAAAAGCAAATCCTATCTCATTCTCATTTCTTTCCTTCATTCCCACGGTTTCCAAACACCATCTTCTACCTCTCTTCTTTGATCTCTCTCGGTAATACCACTACCACCATTAGAACTCCCACTTTGATCTCTTGTTAAATCTTGCTCTCTTGTCCAAATCAAAAACAAACACCACCATCTTCTTCCTCTCCTCAAGCTCTTCATTTCTATCTTCTCCAAACTTCAAGACAACCATTTCGGTGCCATGGTGTTCCACCATTGAAGGAGCTTGAGCTTGTTTTTCTACATATTATTACTCTCCTTGGCTTCTAGGTAAGGAATCTCAAACAAAAATCAAGTTTCCTCCATGTTCTTACCTTGACCGAAAATACACATTGATATAGCTCTTTGTGTGACCTTGTTCTAGCTTCATTCCAACTCTTCATGGACTAGGTGGAGTCCCCTCTTGTTATATATTCAAACTCTCTTCAAAGAGCAAGGTAAAACAATTACATTAATATTTTTGAAACAATGTAAATTAGGGTTTACAATGAGATGAAGCTTATAGCTTGAATACTCATTATAATGTTTGTATATTGTCTAGAACTTGACAAGGAATCAAAATACCATACGGTTTTGTAAGGAAACAAGAAGGAAGTGTTTTGGAAAAAGAGGTAAATCTACTAACTTAATGTTGTTTAATGCCTTAGGAGAAATGAGCTTATAAATGCTTATTAAACCTACCTAAAGAGCAAATGGTAAATGACCTAGTAAATGTTCTCAAGGAGACTAGTAAAATACCATATGTCTTGTTGTATGTAATCGCAGGTTAAAGGCATTATATTGTGGAAATTCAGTGTTTATGATTTAAGCACTTTAAGGGCCTAAGAGCCATGCATTTTAAGGGCCTAAGTGCCATGCAATTTAAGTTATGCACTATATTGTGATGTAGTGTGAATTTGGTGAAGTTGTGTAAGAAAGTGTTCTAGATGTTTTTGTGTGCTTGATGGAGAAAACAAAATGTTTAGGTTTAGTAATGTTCTAGGTGAATCCATGTCAAAATTTAGGTAAAAAGCAAGAAGTTCTAAGTGTTACATAAGGTTTGGTGAGTTAGAAAATGTAGGAAATGAATAAGGAGTTCATGATGTTTTAAAGGAATTTTGATGAACTAGGAAGTACTCTAGAGTGTGATAAGGACTTAAGCATGATCTTAAGATTTAGTAAGTACCAAAGTCACTTTGGGACTTAGGTAAATACCTAGGCAAACTTTGGTAAAATAAGGAGAAGTGTACACTAGGAAAAAGAGTTTCAAGAAGGATATAAGGAATTAGTTGTGAAAGGTGATGCTTGGGAGATGATGTTAAGATAAGGGAAAGCATTTTGGGATAGTAGTTATCTTAGGTATGAAACACCACTTGAAAAACTAGGAGAAAATATTGTAGGTGTTAGGAATTTTGTGAAGATATAAGTAAAGGCTTAAGGAATTAGAAAGTGAGTTTTATGAGTGTTTAAGGATGGTTTAAGGTGTGTTTAAAGTGCCCAAATGAGGTTAGGGAGTACTAGGTTATATGGGGTGAAGTTTGGAGTTGAATGTAAAAAGGAAAACAAAGATTTGGGGCAGACCGGACTTGCGACCGGACTTGCAAGTTCGGTCGGGCCCAGTTTACCCTGCGGAATTTGTCTTCTGGAATGGACCGACCTTGGGACCGGACTTGCAAGGTCGGTCGGGCTTGTAATTTGTGTACGGATTGAGTTACTGGAATCGACCGGACATAGGACCGGACTTGGCAAGTCCGGTCGGGCTAAAATTCCGAAGAGGAGAAACTCTCTGGAATCGACCGGACATGGACAAGTCCGGTCGGCAAGTCCGGTCGGACCTAAACTTGTAAAAAAAAAAACAGAAAAGAATGTGACTTATGTAGTTAACCCTAGGGTGTATAATGAAAGTAACCTAGGGTAAGATAGACATTAAAACATGTCATACAATCATGTTAAATACTTAGTAAGTTTGAAGTTAAATAAAAAATTAACCGACGTTACTAATGTGTTTAGGATTCTCTCAAGGTGGAAATCAGTCGAGGCAAGGACCAAGGTATGGTTTTCTTGCAGTCTGTTGCCTACCGGTTTACACCGGCTTGTGTGTTGTTTGTTTTTCTGTGTGTTTATGACTTTGTAAGATTAAACCATGTAAAGAGTTTACAGTTGTTAAATATTATTATGTTGTTAAGTATGACTCTCTCTTCCCTTGTGTGTGTCTAACAAGACTTGACCTATGATTGTGAATTGTTTGTTGTGTTCGATGATGAACTACTAACAAGGGCTAACGGGGGAAGTGAGGAGTCCGGTCTGTTCCGGCCACGCGTGTGAGTATGGGAGTCGATGTCATAACCGGTTCGATTCTCTCTGTATGTTATGGTTAAGTTTCCAATTTGGTTTCTAACCTTCCCTTTAGCTTAACCAAGGCTATTTTACTGACTCACGTCGGGCCACAGGGGCATACTATGTGTTATTTCGGTGTGCTTGGATCACTATATCCGAGGCACCTTGTGTTAAGTTAACCGTTCAATCTAACCGGACGGTAACGAGTTATGTAACGAGCTAAGTATGAGTGTGGCAACATTCTCTAGGCTCTTAATGGGGACTAACTATGTTGGTTCTCTTCCAAAAAGGAACTGTATGTTTGTGATGTGTGTTATGATGTGTACAATACCCGTGTTATGTTATATATGTATGTGTTGTGTGTTTTGAAATAAATACCATGTCATCATGACAAATAGTTGCGCGCATTCCGGTAGTCGATGGACTGCGCGTTAACCATGCCAGCCAAGGGTTGCTGACCCCCTCGGGGGATCCATATTTCTTTTACTGCAGGATGAGGATCGAAGAAGCGGAGTGGCTCTAGATCCTAGGGTGTAGTTACTTTTGGAGTACTTTTGGATGTTTGCCCGGGATGCGCCTGTGCTCCCGTGGCATGTTATGTACTTGATTATGATGGTTTACAGTGACGGTATACAGTGAAGGATTTTGTAAACACTCGGTATTATGTTGATGTATATATGTGGTTATTAGTTCTATGCTCGGGAGTCTGATCATCAGACCGGTACAACTGTATTTATTCAGCCTTGTTAGCCACGTGGGTGGTTGACGGCATTGTAGCACCATTCGTTTAGTTACTGTTTAGTTGTTTATTTTCCGCTGCGATTCCAAGTAATGTGTTGTGCGTAGTAGGGGTGTTACAAAAAGTGGTATCAGAGCGAAGTATCGCTCCGATGACTAGAATACCGAGCTTAGGGATATACCGAGTTAGGAAACCTAACTACAGATACCTAATGAATGCGTGAGACCCATTGGGCAGATAATTATAAATTGTATTCTCCATAAAACTAAGAGTTTATCTTAATCCTATGAGAGACTTGGTATGAGATGAGGGGAGGAATCCCGGTAGTTTACGAACTACCTGGTTGCGCATTTGTGATCACTGAGGGGTACCCGATCGGGTTCCGCTCCTGGAAATTACCCAACGAGCCCTAATTAGATTGTGGGACCGGTGGTACCTACTGCTGGTACATGGCTACGGCCTTTAAATGGACGCCTTACGAGGTAAAGTGAACAGTCAGGGGCCTCCGAACCTCTGGTGAAATGAGCACCTTTGTGTGTACGGGAGGACTACTGTCCATTGGTAAGATTAACCGGGTTATCCTAACATGATGCCCAACTGGTAATTAATTAAACATGACTTGGATGGATGGGGCCTTGAAGGCCAAATAATATTAAATATGGAAACTGTTCGCTAAGGCGATTGTACACTGTACTGTAACTATTCGATACGTTCGTTTATGTGATTGTTGTTTGTGAAATATAATGTCTATTTGGAACGGATGGATGACTATGTGTATGCATGATTATTGCAGTATTAATTATATCTGTAAAATGGTAAAGCATGAAATCAATCTAATATCAAGATGGCTAAAATGACAAGTGACCAATAGGGTCTAGGCCCACATACTCAGCGTTTATGGTTTTTGGACTTAGTATGATGTATAGGTTTTATCTCGTTGTCACAGCGGTTTGGTAGTGCTGTTTATTTTTGTTGTTGGATTTAGTTACTGCTTCGTTACTCGCATGGGCGAGTAATGGCAGGTGACACCCGTGTGAGAGTTTAATTTTGTTTATACTTCAGCGGTGAGACGTCTTTAATTATGCTACGTGAGGAATTATTACGTGTTTGTCGAGAGGGGTGTTACAATTATAGTCAATCAAATAGCTATAATTAAACATTAGTGAAGGTCTATAACCATTAAAATTAATTAAACGAGAAAATTCCAGAAAACGGGTTCCGGTTAGTGAATAGTGCAAAAACAAGAACTTGCGGGGTGTAAATTATAATTAGAGCAAAATAGCCTCTCCATTGGTAATTAAAAATCAGAAACCCATATGTGTTGTGTGTGGGACGATTTCCAACCCCTCCCCCTCTCTTTATTTGCTTTTAGACACAAAAGGGCAAAACAATAAAAGAATAAAATAAGAAAAGTAAAAAAGTAAAACTCACCTTTTGTGACTCTCTCTCTCCCATTTCTGAATTGCCTCACATTTTTTCCCCTCTTCAGACGTTCTTCTTCTTCTTCTTCCTCCCCTCCAATGGTGATTTGTGTTTTCCCCCACCAGCTTAACACTTTCCTTCCATCTTTGAAGGCCTAAATCACCTCCAAACTCCACAAAAATTGTACCATTAGGTTCCTCTCAACTTGGGGGATCATTTCCCACCTCTTAAAATCCAAAAATCTTCATCTTCATCACCATGGCAGTAGCCTCATTTGGAGCTTGAAGAAGACCATTGTGACCTCCATCACCTCCTTGTTGTTTTAAGGTAAAAAGAGTCTTAAAAACCCATCTTTTTCTAACTTTTTCTTGTAAGACAAAAATCCAACGGGAGCTCTTGTTTTATCCCCCATTCCAGCCATTCTTGACTTCAATTTTGGAGCTGGAAACCTTGCCATCTTGCTGTCCAAAAACCCTACCAAGAAGCACAAGGTAATGCCTCCTTTTTGCCTTTAACATGTATTAGATTCTAGGTTAAAAGAGGAGTAGTTTTCTAAGTTGGTATTGTTGTGTGGGTAACTGTAGCATTACCAGTTTTGTAAGGCAAGAACAAGAAGAAAGAAAAGGAGAAGAAGAAAGGAGATAGGAGGAAAAGAAAGGAAACTAGCAAATTCAAGGTAAATGTGCTTACCTTTGAGCTAGTTTTGTATGTAGTGTGAAAACAGAATTTTAATGTTTATGTATGAGGGATTACATTGTTTTAAGTATGGGTTATGTTGCTGCATATGGAGTAAAAGATTGAGGTATATTAAGTGTGGTTTAAATGATGGTTAAAGGCTTGGAAGCCAAAGGGAAATAAATGTGTAAATGCAGGAATTAATGTGTTGTAGTGTGTAGAATGATGTGGTTATTGGGATTGGTTGGATGAACTGAATATGTGGTGAGAATGATAGAATTTTAGGGGAACCTCTGTCAAAATTTACTTGGGAACTAGGTAACATAAGTGTGAAATGGTGAAGAAAGAACCTAGGTTGACTAGGTGTGTTTTAAAGTTGAATTGGAGTGACTAATCACTTTGGGAACTAGAGTAGAAGAAGATGATGTAAGTTGTGTATTGGAAGTGCATTAGAGTGGAACAAGGAGTGAGTAAGAATGAGGAGCAAAATCTGTAGCATAGAAGACTAGAGAATAAGTGGCAAGTTCTAGGAGAAATAAGTGGGAAATTTGTGTAATTTAACCAAGTATTATGTAGTGAGTTAGTAGTGGAATTGGTGTGATTAAGTTGTTAAAACATGTTAGGTTACATGCGTAAAGTGTGGGAAAAGATTGGGCAAAAGAATGAAGCTAGAACAAACTTGGAAAATGCAAAATCTGTAAAAGTTTAGCAGGGTCCGGGACTTAGGTCCAGGACCAAGTCCCGGACCGACCTTAAAAATAGGCCGAAAATTCACTTCTGTACTGGTCCGGGACCTAGGTCCATGGTAAAGTCCCAGACCAGCATGAAAATCAAGCCGAAACTACACTCTAGAGGTGGTCTGGGATTTAAGTCCCTTACAAAGTCCCGGACCAGTCATAAAAAGCATCCGAAAGTTGATTCCAGTGTTGGTCCAGGACTAGGGATCCGGACAAGGTCCCAGACCAACCTAAAAAGGCTTTAAAATGTGTATAAATGATATTTTATGTTGGGGATTTGAATGGTATTGATAATATAAGATTGTTAAGACTTAATTAATGACATGTAATGGTCATTAGTGGTATAAACAAGCTTGAGAAGTAAATTGAAGTAAGTATCAAATGTAAATAAGTTTGAAATGTAAGGGGTAAGTAATTGTAAGTCAGGAAACTCTAAAGATTAAAAAGTTAGGTTAATTATAGAGAATTAACCGTCCGACTCTGTGTACGTTATAAGATTCGAATGGTTGGACTCCGTAGGAAAATCAGGGATCGAACAACTACGGTGAACGGTATGATTTTCTCATGTCCTGTATGCTACCTTGGCTACCCTGATTGGTGTGTTTGTGTGTTATGTGTGATCACCTAACTAAGATAAAATGCATGAATCAGTTTATTGCACTTTCTTGTGCTTGTAATGTATTGTTCCTTGTGGATTGTATTTGAACTTGTAGTTTGTATAATTCATGAAAAGTATGAATGATGATGAAGTGCTTGATTGTGGTAGTGCAATTGTGCCAACCCTTGACTTAGCGATTGTGAAATGATTCTCACTAACTCACTAATTATGTAACCCTTCTAACTTGGAGTAAATTGGTAATTGGAGTATTGAGAAGCCCGATATAGTGTCGGCCACGCGTGAGGATGAGGACACGCAAGAGGTTGGATCCGATTCCTGGCCTTAATCTTTTCCATGGTCCAAATCCCTTAAATGGGTAGCAACCTGGATTAGTGAGCCAACCTAAAGCCCGGTGGTGGGATATCGTAGTCCTTGCCCGTAGGTCACTGAAATACCCCTAACCTTTAAATAATTAAATAACAGTAAATAAATATTATTTGGGGGATTATTAAACCCTGAGAAAAGTATATAAACAGTTAGGCGTTAAAAACGCACCTAAACTCCTTAAGGTCGTAAACGAGCGTTAAGCCGGACCTTAAGCTAAACAAGTTATATAAGCTATAAGACTCCTATGAAGTCAACTAAGGATCATTACATGACCTTTAAAACACAAGTCCTCAGTTAGAACTGAATAAAGAAACAATATACCCGGGAATTCCCTTAAAGGCCCTTAAGGCCCGAAAGTCCCGGAAATACATTATAGGATGAAGTAAAGCATTAAAATTCATTTCAAATGCACCATAACACTTTATTAAAATATATATGAAGTCCTCATGGTAGAATTTCAATTAAACGCAAAGTGCTAGGAGATGCTCGATAAGGACCCCACAAACCCCCGGGAATGCCTCGGAGGAGTGCCGAGGTGGCACAAAGTCCTATATAAATTATTCTTAGAGTTCCTAACATCATTATTCAACATTATAAAGAGAATGATCAAGCTACTTTCTCAAAAATAAACAAAGTGCTCGGACGAATTTCTTAACGCTCCTTTTTTCCCCGGTTAGCCCGGGAGTTGTGTTTTGAGTTGATATAACCCCACATAACTAAATGTAACACCTTAACATATTATTATTGACTATAAAAAATGTCAATAAACACTTGGAACTCATAGTGACTAATTATTTTTCAAAAATTCCTTAAAGCACAAAAACGCACTTTCGGGTGTCATAAAAACGCGTTTTACGCAATTGCCTTGAAGTTTTTGAGGATCCACGAGTTGATAATCTTAAAAGGGGATAAATTGACCATCTAAATCAATAAATGCCCGTACCAAATCCATAGTACAAGTGGGGGCGATTTTTGGAACAAAAGGTACCTAAAATCAGCATTTTTACCTTAAAACTTTCATCTTTTACCATGGTATAAATGTACCAATTAAATGTTGTGACCTATTACATGTTATAATATGGTCTTAGTACAATATAATGTGACAGGAATTAAATCAAAAATCAATTCCAATTAACCTCCATGTTGGGCGCCATTTTGGGTGTTTAGAACTAGGATTTTAGCTAGAAAATTGACTTATGGAATGGTGACTCATTTCCCATATGCTATATGTTATATTATGTCAAATAATCCAGCCAAAATAGACCTCCAATACCGTAAGCCTGCAAGGAACCAAGAATAAATTAGTTTAAACAAAAGTCATGAAATAAAATAAGAAGACTAGATCTACTTTTAGACATGACTATAAACAAATGAATCTACCATTCCTATGGCATGTGGCTGCCGATTGTGATCAAGAAAAGGAGGGAGTGATTGCTGCTTGATTAGTCAAATAATACACCTACCTAACTAGCATGTTCTCTTGTCTCAAAACAAACAAAAATCAAATGGCCTTAGCTAGCATATGTGGCCGATTTCAAGGAGGAAAAGAACAAGTTGATTGCTCTAAAATTAATCAAATAAGACACCTAGCAACCTAGCATGTTCTCATTTTTCAAAAGACAAGGAAAATCAATTGCCTATCTAGTCCACATTACCGAAAAATTCCAAGAGAATAAGGCATGATAATTGTCTTAGAAAAATCAAAAGAAGACATGTACCTACCTTACTCCTTGTCTTCTAGTTTCCATTATCAAACAAAGCCTCCATTATCTCCTTGACATCCAGCCGTAAGTCTAGTCCAAATGAGAGACTTTTGTAGTCAATGTTGAAATCAAAAATCAAAAGCAAATCATAGAATAATGCCATGCGACATAACAATAATTCTCATTTGATTCCTTCATTCCATTGCCTTATTACCTTACGTGAGCTTAGCCATTCTCTTTGCCTTCCTTTGGCCGATTGGTAAGCTCTCTCCCTTCTCTCTTTTCTTCTTCCTTTGCTAAGTTAATTCCTTAGAGCTTTAACGCTCCATTAATGGTGTTCTAAGTTCTAACACCATTTTAATGTAATTTCCTAGTTAATCTCCTAAGTCTTGAAGCAAGAGATCATTCTAGCAACTCCTACAATTTTCGCCAAGCATAAGTGTTCCAAGGAGGTTCCAAGATTCAACAACAACACAAGGAACAACAAGAACAAGTTAAGGTATATTTTCATGTTTGAAAATACTAAAGAAATACCTTAAGCATTTCCGAAAATTATGAACTTCTAAACCAAGGTTCTCTTTATCATTTCATGAAGGAAATCTAGATCTACAATCATCTCAAGGTATACCGAAAATTCCTTGAAAACTTCCTAAGGTAAACTCTTGTAAAACTACTCTAAATCTTATTTATAAATCCTTGTTAGAAGTCTAACAAATGGATCTCCTAAATATATTCAAGGAGGCCGAAAGTTCTTCAACAAAAACCATTGGAGGAGCTTGGAATTCAAGGAGAAATCAAGTACAAGAATTGTCTTGATTAAGGAGTAAGTTTATATATTAAGGTTTATTAAGTTTAAGCTTGATTTAAGCTTCAAATTTTGGTATAAAAAATTATGTATAAAGACTAGATAAATTAGGGCCGAAAATCATAGGTTATAATACCAAGAAAATAGTTTATAACATATAAGGTAAGATTATTACCTTAAGGTATAAATATGTGTCACAAAAATTAATTAAGATGCATATATATAAAAACCAAATTGTCTAAGAATTAAATGTTCTATTTTGAGTTTATAATCATTCTAAGTCATTAGCATAATTTTTAGAAGAGGTATATGGCTTATATACATTTATATATACATATTATAAAGTTTAAATCAAGTTTTAAAACCATATAGTAAATATATATTAAAGCCGAGAATGATATGAGTATATTGGTGATTTTTGAAAATATATAAGTGTATTAACTTATATTATAAATTTTGGGAACATTAAAAATAGCTACAAGTATTTAAATGGCTAGTTTATAAAGTTATGTGGCTAAAATTTAAATTTTGAAAAGTATAGGGTACAAATTATAATTGCCGAGAGTATAAGGAATTATTTGGTAAATTTATGTTATAATATAAGGTAGGAATTAATATTATGAATTTTGGTGAATTTAAATAAGTGTTTAAATGTTAAAATAACATTTTATAAAGTTTTGGGGCTATATTGTAATTATTGGAAAGATTAGAGTTACAAACCAATACATATGAATTTATGGGTATAATAAAGTATTAATTATGAAATTAAGTCTTGGTCAAAGTGTTGACCAAAAACTTTGGGTTAAAATGACTTATGACATAAAATATTAAGTTTATAAAAGTTTTGGGGTGAATATGTAATTTATGAAAGTATATATGAAAAATAGAAGTTAAGTGGGGCGGAAATATAAATTGAAGAAAGATATGGGTTGTTTCGGTTATTTAAAAGAATTTAATATTAAAACTATAATTTATAAGTTAATATGTAACTTATATAAAGTTTTGGGGTTAAAATGTAAATATAGAGAATATATTTATAAAACCGAAATGGTTAAGGGGCGAATTCATAATTAATAAAATTATGAGGGGCCTTTTCGGTATTTTAGGAAATTAAATATTAAAACTATAGTTTATAAGTTAATATGTAACTTATATAAAGTTTTGGGATTAAAATGTAATATAAGGAAAGTATATGTCAAGACCGAAAATTAATGAGGTCATTTGGTAATTTATAAAATTAGATTGCAACTCCCAAAAGTAATATGGATATTTAGTGAATTGTAAAGTTATATGGTCATTTAGTAATTTATAAAAGTTGGAGTATTTGAATTGTACTTACTGAAAAGATATATGTGGTTATTTGGTAAATTACAAAAGTTAATGTGTCCAAAATATAAATACCGAAATTATAAGGTTAGTTTGGTAATTTAATAAAGAAAAATTAAAGTTAAGTAATGTGATATATTATGGGGAATAATATAAGGTTTATAAAATAAACTGTGGTTATGATAAAAATAACCAAAAGAATATAATATAGAGTTTATGAAATAATTGTGGTTATAATAAAGATAACGAAATTATATTGGTATATGGAATAAGAGGAAATAATTATGGATATATGATTAAAGAGATGTAGAAATATCATAATATGGGAATTCATTATCACATGTGGATACTACATAAAATAATGAACTAATGAACTACCTAGAACCACAGTTAAATAACAGGGGAAAAAAAAGAACATACAGAGTTAGTTTACAACGAGTATAAACTCTACAGTGACAGTACTGTAATATTTAGTGAGTGGTTATCTTAATATTACCTGGTATTGCTTGTAAATATAACAGCGTACGGGGAAGAACTGTTAAAGCGTGAATTGTCAAGCTAGTTGTTATCACGGTGAACGGTATGTTAATTGTGTGGTCTAAATGTCCTAAGGATTATCCTAAGGTCCAGACATTATGTGTTAATTGTTTAAGAGCGATATCTGTGATTTTATGTATATGATATTGTATACTCTATTGCTCCACTGTTGCGTTGTATTATTACGCGAACGTCTTATGACTGGAAGTTTATACATCTAAACTGGAACAAGTCTAACTGACCTCAAGGTATTATTAAACCTAACTGATGGTCAACTGTTATGGTCTTAATTCATTTATTGGTTACTGTACCACTGACTAAAGGGCTAACTTATAAAGAGAGGAATCCAGACTGTTTTGACTTTCTGGTTACGCATCGTGATCACTACGAGAAACTTCAATGGAGAGTCACTCAAGGGAAATCCATCAGTCACATTCGAGGATGGTGGAAGGCACTACCGTTGGTGCACAGGTTCGACCGGATCGGTCTTATAATTATCTAGGGCCATAAGGTCAGCTGGTAACGGTTCCATTGGAACCCAGGGGACTATCGTCCATTAACAAGTTATTAAGGGTTGTCTTGACATGACGCCTAAGGTGGAATTAAATTGGAAAAGGTTAAGTGATTGGTTTAAAGGATAAGGGCCAGGTGGCCAACTAACAAGTACAGTTTAATACGCGTATCTTGTTGATTATTGTTAAGGATTATTGATGTGTGATTGTTGGTTATTGTAAGGATTACTGATGTGTGATTATTGGTTATTGTTATGGATTATTGATGTGTGGTTATTGGTGTTGTGTACTATTGTACATTGATGTTTACAGGTGAATTGTTATGTGAGTGTTTAATGTCTACAGTTATTACTGTTATTATTGTAAACCGGTATTTCATGTAAATAATCTAATATCAAGATGGCTAAAACGACTTAAGGAATCTAGATGATTTAAGACTACATTTAGCATACCAGCATTTCGATTGCTGAGCCCTTCAATGGGCCAAACATTCCAGGTTATTGAAGAAGACTCAAGCCGGAGTGCGGGACACGGGGATAGCTGATGTGTTTCCTACAAACACCTTTGGTTTTATTTTGTATTGTATTAAGGAGATTGTTGTATTTAGTTAGTTGCTCATTTAGTTGGATTTGGTTTGTAATAATTAGAGTGCTCAGTATCTGTTCATCACAGCGTGAGGAGTTGTATTGTTGGAAAGAGTAAGGATGCCTTAATACTCACAAGGGTGAGTAACGGCGTGTAACACCAAGGTAGATAGATTTATTTTCCGCTGCGAATTATTATTTATTATGCTACGACATGCGACGTTATTACAGGTTTAGGATTAAGGGTGTTACAAAAAGTGGTATCAGAGCGTAGTTATGCTCTGATGAAGGATACTGAGTCAAGGATATGAGCATAGGATATTTGGGAATACGGGGAAACGTCTGTGAGGATTCGTGACCTAGAAAAACCTAGGAATATCTTCATTGCTAGTGGTTAACTCTCTTATATATTTGTGATTGTGTATGTAAAACGGTGTAGCAACCGAGTAGTAATAATAATATACTATAGATGTCGACAAGAGGAAGACCACGTGGAGGCAGCAGTGGACGCGGTGGCGAGACACCAGCGGATGTTCCAGAGGTACCAGACCTAGTAGCAGCCATGGCGGCCTTCGCGCAGCAGCTAGGAGCTCAACTTACGGGAGCCATACCCCACCCGCCGCAGCCCAGGGAAACCAATTGGTTGAAGAGCGTTGCAGACACGAGAGTACCGACTTACTCAAGGGAACCAGACCCCGCCGCATTGGAGAAATTTATAGTGGAGCACTAGAAGGCGTTCAAAGCTGTTAGAGATCCAGAAGACCAGAAGGTCGACATCGCCGCGTACAACCTAAAGGACGTAGCAGATATTTGGTGGCGGTCAGTGGAGGGCCACCGTAGGGCTACACTGGACTTTGGATGGACAGCGTTTGTAGAAGTGTTACGGGAGAAGTTCTACCCCGAACACCTAAAGCAGAGAAAAAGGCAGGAGATCGAGACCTTAATCCAAGGGAGTCAAACAGTTGACCAGTACTACACGCGGTTCACCAGTTTATTGGACTACATACCAGGAGTCGACTACTCCAACACTGTGAGGATTCAAAGGTTTAGGGGAAGAGGCGCAGGAAGAAAGAAGAGAAAGAGTACTGAAGGAGATGATGGTGGAGCAACCTCTGGCGGTTACTACAAGAAGAGGAAGAGATTCTTTGATAAGAAGAAAGGGCGGAAGGACTTCCATGGTCAGAAGACGAAGGAGCAGGTTCCTCGTCTGACCGGCCCAGGCATTGATGCACAACCACGGAGATCAACACCACCTAGGAGCAATAAGCCAACCCAGCGCCATTACTACTGTAAGCGTTGTGGAAATGATCACCCAGGCGTAGACTGCACAGGCAGGAAGGTGAAGTGTCACTATTGCGAGAAAGAAGGTCACAGGGAGTATGAATGTTTTTCCAATCCAGAGAGCCGAGTATACAAGGGAGCTAGAGGTTCACAGAGAACATCAGCCATCGAAGCGGGCGGATCCATAGGAGGTCAAGCGCCGCAGACTAATACCCATACTAGAGGACCGGGAGGACAGCCATCCTCATCCGGGAGTCAGAAGGGAAAGGAGATAGTTCCAGGAAGAAACACCCTGTACACAGTGGGAACTTCAGGCGCTGAAGCTAGCGCTCAGCGCGAAACCGGTAAGCCTAGAACTTAAACTAAATGCATGATGCATGAATGTGTGTTTATAGTTATTAATCGATGAGACTTGGATGTGTTTAGTAAGTATCAAAAATTTAGAGAGACCTAACTTAGGTAACCTCTCACCTAATAGGATACTTCGACATTTGTTTTCCCTTATCTGTGAGACCGAGGTCACCTGAGCCTATGAGTGAAGGTCGGGAATATCCAGAGGCAAAATGCCTAGTACTTCGACCCGGCATGATCCTACTCAAGAAATACTTAACTATAGATGAACAAATAGCCACTATAAATGAATGTGGAACTTTGGGAATAGGCCTTGGAGGATTTTATATTCCAGGATATGGGAGTGGATCGAAACTTAAATTATATATGATGTGTATGGGTAAGGATTGGGATCCACAGGCTAGGTTATATAGTGAAGTAAGAAAGGTAGATGGAACACGAGTTCCTAGTATATCCGATAGTTTTCAAACTTGGTAACAGAAGCGGTCAAATTGCACAACAATTAGAAACCAACCACATACCAAACATTGAAGCTAATGCAGAGTGTGAGGTAGTACAGTGAGGAAATGTAAGTTAATTTTTGCTTGAGCCGCCAAAGGGCGTTATCAACTGTCCAAACTTACAGTAACTACAAAATGTGACCTGCCTAAATGACGAGCAGATGTCATGAAAAGGAATACATTAATTAATATAAAATACTTAACACTACGTGAATTGCTAAAAGGGTTTGTTGAAACCTACACGTGAAAAGCAAACACTGAATTTCATGGGATACCCAGGCACTGAGCTTACCGCCCAGTGCGGGACTGGAAAAATCTTACAATCCCTTATTAACCTTGCGAGAAGATAGTGTGAAACCTTGAAATATGGCAATGGAGAAACAAAATCTCAAATATATAACTAAACATCCATCATGGATAAGCACGGGCTATAAATACCTGAGCAAATACCAAGGGTCTCAGCTAGTATCATTATAGTGACAGTGCTGGACTCCTAATTAATATAGGGAAGAGAACAAACTTGAAATCTATATTTTCTGAAGTCAAGAGAACTACCTAATTAGCAATACCAAATGCTACATAATACATATAATTTGGAGGTTATAAACCTAAAACGTCGAGGAGTGTTGATACATTTCAGAGGGCTAAGTATCATTAAATATATACCTGCCCTATTTTGAGGCTTACGTCCTACACTATCCTTATGGTTCTATACGAGCATATGTCTTCTATGATAGCTCAATTTATGAATGCGAATAAAGAGCGCAAGAAATCAAATAAAGTTAACCCCCAATGTAATATAAATTTTAATATAAACATGGTAACGAATAACTCTCCATGACACTTACAATGAAGGTAGTATAAGTTATATTAAGAGTTTGAATTTTTATATACACTAAAAGTGGATGGAAATTAAACTTTAAAGTAGGCAAACATACCCCTTGGCTTGTAACAATTGTTTTACACATAAACCTTCCTAACGTTATATACTAATTCCTATGATTCTAAATCCTATAATTGATACACCTAATCGACCTATCTTTTGGGAGCCATTGAGCTTGTGGATTAACCACGTTTCTAAGAGATATAAACAAACAATAAACTTTGATTGTCCTATTACCAAACCGTAGGATTCGAACTGGAAACCCTTAGTTTGAGATGGTACTACTATTAAGAGATACTTAACCTAGGCTGAATGTATGGTTCACCTGATTCATGGAGTTTAAATGGAATAAGAAAAAGCCAAGCTTTAAGGTGGAGGAAATAATACTTTATGGAGCTATAATTGATGATCGAGTTATAAAAACTTTTACTTGGAAGTCTAACTGTGACTGTCCTTGTTCCATGTAATGATAACCAAAGTATAGGCAATAATCAAGCCCTGGTGAGTAAAATACTAGATGAGCCGTTTAAAGAGAAGAGGGTATTCTAAGGTATCCAAGCCCATAACTGAATTTATTACCTGTATGATGGGTTTAAAGAGCCAAATGATTGTTGAATATAATTACTAGACAGTATGTGCCTAGATGTTTTAGTAGGAATTTACCTTTTATGCCAAGAGGAAAAACTGGCTTCCCCGCTTGATGATTTAATCGAAGGAATATGGTTCGGGGATTTGGTAACACACTAGATTCAAGTATAGGTTATAACAATTGTTGGAATAGTTGTATAACAGTCAAGAAAAAAAGTACATGTAGTACTCACCACGTCACAAAGTTTGATAAGATAAAATCTAGAAAATATATTATGTGGTTGTTTGATATTTGACGTGGGTGGTCGAACTTGATCCTGGTCAGATCAAGGGAAAACCAAACACAAAATGGTGTGGAAGGATAGTTCAACACTGATGCTGACCCCGTCAGGATTGGATGATTCCTGAGACTCCTTACAAGTGGTCACAAATATTTCTGTGATACGTAAGTATTTATTCTTAAATCTAAAATTTGACTAATAAGTATACGAGATGTAGAAGGTGTAAGTTAAGAGTTAAGTTGTCCAGGTTACCCTGAGGAGATTTAATAGCTAAAACAACTCTGTGTATGTCGGAAAAATAGTCAATTGTGAGGGAAATGCTAGCTATTATTATTCCATGAACCATGTTAATAAATTAAATATGAGATCAAGAGACAATTACCAATAATAAGAGTATTCTCAAGCTAGCTTCTAAGTTATGGCCATATTTCCATCTGAAGGGGAAGATCGACTTTAAAGTCTTTCTTTATGAATTCAAACCCAATATATTAAATGGGAACCTACCTATAAACATGGTAGAATATAAAGAGTAGAAACATAATACTAATACTCACATGAGTGATTCACAACCGCAAGAACATGTTCAACTGAGAGAAAACTGTACCTTGTTAGAAACCTTAGCGGGAACCCTACTGTGGTATACCTGATGAACAAACGATAGTAATCGTGTATGTACTACCGACAATTGGTGAATCAATAATATCAAGAAATCTTTCTATAATATACATAAGATGCATGGCTTGACCGTAGCTCATACTTTACATCGAAAATGAAAACCGAATGTAGTGATAGTAAACTAAAATACCAGAATCACAAGATGATGACCTGAAGATCAAAGAGAGGGATTTTAAGTATGCCCCAATATTAATACAAAGACCCAAGCGCTGACAATTACAACTACAAGAGGCGATTAATGGAAGTGTCTTACACGAGATAGTTTAAACAAGCCATAAGATAATATTGTCAATGTACAGGATGGTAGATCACCTTCACCCATACATACGGGATTCAAATATAAAACCATACTAATGCACTATGGAACATGTCAGAGAATGCATAGATTATTGGGGGCTATACCTCGTAAACAGACAGAAGTCATATACTGATGTCCGTAGGAGAGACCTCGAGTTCGCAGTAGGCGATCGAGTCTTCCTTAGAGTTTCACCTATGAAGGGAATTTTTAGATTTGGGCATAAGGGCAAGCTTAGCCCGAAGTATGTAGGACCGTACCTTATTACGGAGCGAGTGGGCCCATTAGTCTACATGTTAGATTTACCCATTGAGCTTGGGAGAGTGCACAATGTGTTTCACATTTCACAGCTAAAGCAGTATGTGCCTCACCCGTCACATATCTTAGAGCCCGAGACACTCGAGCTAGATCCTACACTTAGATATGAGGAGACCCCGGTTCGCATCTTAGACTCCAAGACTAGGGAGACCAGGAACAAGACCATTAGAGCGGTCAAAGTTTTGAGGTCAAACCACGACCATGAGGAGGCGACATGGGAGTTAGAAGACTCCATGCGAGACAAGTATCCAGCACTTTTCTCTTAGTTTTGTGTATACTTGTTGGAGTACGTGGGCGTAACCCTTTTTAAGGGGGGTAGAGCACCACATGCGACTTGCATATCTGCAGTCTATACTGGTTTTGTATTTGGTTGTTTTGTGTTCGATTGTTGCACATGTGTGTAATTGGTTGAATGGTTTTGGATATGTCCTATGTGACACTTGGTTATTGATATGTCCTATGTGACACTTGGTTATTGATATGTCCTATGAGACACTTGGATGGTTATTGTGGTGTCCTATGTGACACTTGAATGGTTATGGTTGTGTTCTATGTAACACTTAGTATTGATGTGTTCCATGTAACACCTGGTTGGCTTTTGTCGTGTTCTATGTAACACTTGGATGTTTATGGAAACACTTATTTACTTGACAGTATATTAATTCCTAATGCAATCACACAAGAGATTTACTGCCAAGAGTTTATGACTCTGCACTCTGTAGGACTGAGTGTTGGTATTGCACTTGTGCAGTGATGACCCAGTGGGATAGCTAGGAAGTTGGGACACTTATTTGCTTTACAGTATTTGTCAAGTTACTTATGCTATGATTACATTGTTTGCCGTGAGCAAGGGTATGTTTATGTACGAACTGCATACACTCAGATTACTGATGGAATGTAGAGGTGTCAATATAGTATTGACACCCAGGAATGATAAGTACACAGGAATAGATACGAGGAACTTGATTCCATAAGATATGTAAGTAGAAGTTATGACTTCGGGACGAAGTCCTTTTAAGGGGGGTAGACTGAAATACCCCTAACCTTTAAATAATTAAATAACGGTAAATAAATATTATTTGGGGGATTATTAAACCATGAGAAAAGTATATAAACAGTTAGGCGTTAAAAACGCACCTAAACTCCTTAAGTCGTAAACGAGCGTTAAGCCGGACCTTAAGCTAAACAAGTTATATAAGCTATAAGACTAATATGAAGTCAACTAAGGATCATTACATGACCTTTAAAACACAAGTCCTAAGTTAGAACTGAATAAAGATACAATATACCCGGGAATTCCCTTAAAGGCCCTTAAGGCCCAAAAGTCCCGGAAATACATTATAGGATGAAGTAAAGCATTACACTTCATTCCAAATGCACCATAACACTTTATTAAACATATAAGATGAAGCCCTCACGGTAGAATTTCAATTAAACGCAAAGTGCTAGGAGATGCTCGATAAGGACCCCACAAACCCCCGGGAATGCCACGGAGGAGTGCCGAGGTGGCACAAAGTCCTATATAAATTATTCTTATAGTTCCTAACATCATTATTCAACATTCTAAAGAGAATGCTCGAGCTACTTTCTCAAAAATAAACAAAGTGCTCGGACGAATTTCTTAACGCTCCTTTTTGCCCCTGTTAGCCCGGGAGTTGTGTTTTGAGTTGATATAACCCCATATAACTCAATGTAACACCTTAAAATATTATTATTGACTATAAAAATGTCAATAAACACTTGGAACTCATAGCGACTAATTATTTTTCAGAAATTCCTTAAAGCACAAAAACACACCTTCGGGTGTCATAAAAACGTGTTTTACGCAATTGCCTTGAAGTTTTTGAGGATCCACGAGTTGATAATATTAAAAGGGATAAATTGACCATCTAAATCAATAAATTCCAGTACCAAATCCATAGTACAAGTGGGGGCGATTTTTGGATCAAAAAGGTACCTAAAATCAACATTTTTACCTTAAAACTTTCATCTTTTACCATGGTATAAATGTACCAATTAAATGTTGTGACCTATTAAATGTTATAATATGGTCTTATTACAATATAATGTGACAGTAATTAAATCAAAAATCAATTCCAATTGACCTCCATGTTGGGGGCCATTTTGGGTGTCTAGGACTAGGATTTTAGCTAGAAAATTGACTTATGGAATGGTGACTCATTTCCCATATGCTATATGTTATATTATGTCAAATAATCCAGCCAAACGATACCTCCAATACCGTAAGCCTGCAAGGAACCAAGATGAAATTAGTTTAAACAAAAGTCATGAAATAAAATAAGAAGACTAGATCTACTTTTAGACATGACTATAAACAAATGAATCTACCATTCCTATGGCATGTGGCTGCGGATTGTGATCAAGAAAAGGAGGGAGTGATTGCTGCTTGATTAGTCAAATAATACACCTACCTAACTAGCATGTTCTCTTGTCTCAAAACAAACAAAAATCAAATGGCCTTAGCTAGCATATATGGCTGATTTCAAGGAGGAAAAGAACAAGTTGATTGCTCTAAAATTAATCAAATAAGACACCTACAAACCTAGCATGTTCTCATTTTTCAAAAGACAAAGAAAATCAATTGCCTATCTAGTCCACATTACCGAAAAATTCCAAGAGAATAAGGCATGATAATTGTCTTAGAAAAATCAAAAGAAGACATGTACCTACCTTACTCCTTGTCTTCTAGTTTCCATTATCAAATAAAGCCTCCATTATCTCCTTGACATCCAGCCGTAAGTCTAGTCCAAATGAGAGACTTTTGTAGTCAATGTTGAAATCAAAAATCAAAAGCAAATCATAGAATAATGCCATGTGACATAACAATAATTCTCATTTGATTCCTTCATTCCATTGCCTTATTACCTTACGTGAGCTTAGCCATTCTCTTTGCCTTCCTTTGGCCGATTGGTAAGCTCTCTCCCTTCTCTCTTTTCTTCTTCCTTTGCTAAGTTAATTCCTTAGAGCTTTAAAGCTCCATTAATGGTGTTCTAAGTTCTAACACCATTTTAATGTAATTTCCTAGTTAAATCTCCTTAGTCTTGAAGCAAGAGATCATTCTAGCAACTCCTACAATTTTCGCCAAGCATAAGTGTTCCAAGGAGGTTCCAAGATTCAACAACACACAAGGAACAACAAGAACAAGTTAAGGTATATTTTCATGTTTGAAAATCCTAAAGAAATACCTTAAGCATTTCCAAAAATTATGAACTTTTAAACCAAGGTTCTCTTCATCATTTCATGAAGGAAATCTAGATCTACAATCATCTCAAGGTATACCGAAAATTCCTTGAAAAATTCCTAAGGAAACTCTTGTAAAACTACTCCAAATCTTATTTATAAATCCTTGTTAGAAGTCTAACAAATGGATCTCCTAAATATATTCAAGGAGGCCGAAAGTTCTTCAACAAAATACCATTGGAGGAGCTTAGAATTCAAGGATAAATCAAGTACAAGAATTGTCTTGATTTAAGGAGTAAGTTTATAAAATTAAGGTTTATTAAGTTTAAGCTTGATTTAAGCTTCAAATTTTGGTATAAAAAATTATGTATAAAGCCTGGATAAATTAGGGCCGAAAATCATTGGTTATAATACCAAGAAAATAGTTTATAACATATAAGGTAAGATTATTACCTTAAGGTATAAATATGTGTCACAAAAATTAATTAAGATGCATATATATATAAACCGAATTTTCTAAGAATTAAATGTTCTATTTTGAGTTTATAATCATTCTAAGTCATTAGCATAATTTTAGAACAATTATATGGCTTATATACATTTATATACATATTATAAAGTTTAAATCAAGTTTTAAAACTATATAGTAAATATATATTAAAGCCAAGAATGATATGAGTATATTGGTGATTTTCAAAAATATAAAGTGTATTAACTTATATTATAAATTTTGGGAACATTAAAAATAGCTATAAGTATTTAAATGGCTAGTTTATAAAGTTATATGGCTAAAATATAAATTTTGAAAAGTATAGGGTACAAATTATAATTGCCGAGAGTATAAGGAATTATTTGGTAAATTTATGTTATAATATAAGGTAGGAATTAACATTATGAATTTTGGTGAATTTAAATAAGTGTTTAAGTGTTAAAATAACATTTTATAAAGTTTTGGGGCTATTTTGTAATTATTGGAAAGATTAGAGTTACAACCGAGATTACATATGAATTTATGGGCATAATAAAGTATTAATTATGTAATTAAGTCTTGGTCAAAGTGTTGACCAAAAACTATGGGTTAAAATGACTTATGACATAAAATATTAAGTTTATAAAAGTTTTGGGGTGAATATGTAATTTATGAAAGTATATATGAAAAATAGAAGTTAAATGGGGCAGAAATATAAATTGAAGAAAGATATGGGTTGTTTCTGTAACGCTCCTATTTAACATAAATGCAGTGGAAAATAAAATACTAAGACGATTACAGATCATCGGGTTCCAAACACCCGGCACCAAACCTCACCAATTACAACTTATAAAATCATAAATGTTACGGTCTGAACTCGAGAAAACATAACAAGTGCAAGATATAAAAACTCTCCACAATTCCTAATTCCCATCCCAATCACTCATACTCTTCGTGGCCACCTGTATAAAAACGTACCTGCAAGATAAAACCAAGCAGCCCACCCCGGGAGGGGTGAGTCAGTTCCCTGGAATGGAACTGGTACAACTCTCCAAAACAAAAGTTTAAAAACATAACTCTTAAATAAACAATAACTTGAAGTTAAATGCTTAAAATAAGAACAGAAGAACAAGGCACATCCAAATCACCAAGTCATAGGTAACAAGTCAAGGATAGAGATAAATAACACGAAGGTAACGTTAACCAATAAAAAAAAGAAACCACACCATAAGTTAGTGAACATCCATTGCTTGTGTTAGATTAAGTTCCAATTAGGAGTAGCAAGACCCAAGTAGTCACAAGGACTAGAAATGGAAGAAGAGATCCAAGAACCATAACTCAAGAGTGGAATGAAACCAATTGGGAGAGATGGCCCCCATCGCCAAGCACGTCCTTTTAGGACAGGGGATATACAGCCCCTCGCTGTTAACTACGTCCGATTGGACAGGGGATATACAGCCCCTCGCTGTTTACAACGTCCGATTGGACAGGGGATATACAGCCCCTCGCTGTTTACCGGTGAAGATGTGCGCACATCACAACAAAGACTCTGCTCATGGTTAAAACGATATCCAGAGTCGAAAGAAGAATTTACCAAGATTGACACTTCCCATATTCCCACTAGATTATTAACTGTACAAGTGCAATACCAAAACACTCAGTCCTACAGAGTGCAGAGGCGTAAACCCTCAACAGTCATATCTAATGAGGCAACCTGATAAGAGGAACCAATGATCATGTGAGTCGTACATTCAAGGCTCAGTTAGTCACATCAAGCTGAGTTAGTGACACAACAGTTTCCTTCCGAGATTCATTCAAGCTCAGTTAGCGTTTCTCAAAACATTCCATAAAGCTCGTCACCAAAAGTATCTGAGTACGAGAAATCGTACCTGATTAACACTGTAGCAGTCTTAGTAGACTTGTGCAAACATTCAACACACTCTGAGGAATATTAAAGGTAGTATATCATCAATAACTTGTAGCCTAAGTTAAACTTAAATAAATTCCTCACTCTTATTTCTAAGTTTCTATTGTCTTTTAAGCCCTCACTTAAATGTTATGTATAACCTTTGATTTATCTTAGAATGTTGTATAGCTCAAGGTTGTAAGACCAAGGAATGTATTTTATCAACACTTGTTAATTGTTCCACTCTTATCCACTTTACTAGTACTCAACCATAATTCCCACATTCAAGAGTTTTGAGACCCTTATATCATAAGTGCATTTTATTATTCATTTAATCTTAGAATCTCAATAATAATCCTTAAGTTCAATACATTTATTCTTACTTCAGGATAAACAACGCACTATGACCTACAATGGGTTTATCTTAGAAAACTATACTATTACTTCACGATGTA